>PYWC01000058.1:98179-163431 GCA_003182015.1 Tuber magnatum
ACTTTACTCTTACATCTGTGTGAACTTTTGGCGATAAGTTTGAAGTTGTTTGGTGCGGTCGCAACCTTGGGATCCATCTTCCTAGGGGTGCCCCCGTTACAATGGAAAATTACATGATAGAAATAGATGGGTGAATGTACAGAAACTGGGAAGTGATATTCCACGCATCCACTGTGACTCGATACCTGCCTAACAATGATACTGTATTCCTGAAATGAAGCCATATACAGTCACGTTCAATCATGGTTAAAGGGAAACCAGAGTGGGAAGTGGACGCTCTATGATACTAGAGAAGGCCGTATGATCCTGACCGGTTCCTAGCGAAATGGGTGGGATACCCAGAAATAGACAACAGCTGGAAGCTTCACGAATGCTTGGAAAACATGATGGAAGTAGTAAATCAATGGTGGACTGATAACAAACCGGAGGATGAGCTGCCACCTACAATAAACCATGTGATAGTGGTGTGGAGCCCAACTCTACCAGAAATCCAACACCTCTACCCAGATACAGATCAAGGGATACAAGACGGTTTCTAGTCAGCCCATTTTGAAAGAGATTTTGAAAGCAGCAAAGATAAGAATTGGGTAATAGAAGATAAAGCTGTGTACCTGGTGCAGCTAGCCGAAGCCGAATACTGGGAATAATAAGGGAAGAAAACGCATACTATCCAACAGCCGTACGATGTCAAACTATAAGCAAGTGCCGTAGAGACCGCACTCTCAGCTATTGGGACTATTCGTGAACCGTGATATTATCCCTAAACGCTATCTTAGACACTAATTATTAATACATATTTGCGACAAATGGCTTAGGATAACAACTGAATCAACAGGAGAGATGTGTGGAGAAACACTAGCTGAGGTATTCCACTTTGGTAGTGGTTGCTACCTGAGTACAGAAAAATGTGATATGTATCTGGAAATAAAAGAAACCGAGATTAAGTACCACCCACCTTCAACTGAACACCTAAGCGAGGCCGATACCTAAGCGAGGCCGATACCTAAGCGAGGCCAATACTGAAGATATAAATATTACCCACCTTCCCCTGAACACCTAAGCGAGACCAACAACAAGACATAAATACCACCCACCTTTTCTCAAACACCTCAGCAAAACTCACCGCAATACCTACAAACCAAAATCCCCTTACAAAACACCTTCCACTTCTACAAAGGAAAGTGAAAAATGTTGATCTATGAAGAAGTCAACATCAGAGCATGACACCAGGTTATGGAACACCTACTATATCCTGGAACTATTCTACTAAGCACATACTGGAAGATATTCTACATTGACCACTGTGAGAAATACAGACGAATCGATATTGAGGCGGAAGATTGGAAGGACCAGACGGTCCGAGACTGGATTGATTTACCACACTACTGGGAATCAGGTCGCTTTGTGCGCCAGGAACCCTGTCAGAAGTGTTTGGAAAGATGGCTAGAGGGTGGGCAATAGATGTTGCAGGACGATATGAGAATGATGCAGGCTGGCGATGATGAGGAGAATTGGTCGTATGGAGACTTTCCGGAAAATAGTGGGTTTACCGCCTATTAGGATTTCGTTAGATTGTTTTGCTTAGTGAAATCGTTATCTTGTTTTGGAAGTATAACTGGTATGCGTACCAGGTTATGTTTTATGTTTGGTTTCACAGTATTGTTTGATACTTGTATTGTTTTATGTGCTATCAGTTGATCCACAGAATGTTTTATGTTTGGTTTCGCATTATCGTTTGATACTGGTATTGTTTCGTCTACTCTCAGTTGATACATACAATGTTGTATGTTTGATTTCACAGTATCGTTTGATACTTGTATTGTTTCGTCTGCTATCAGTTGATACACAAAATGTTTTGGAATATCGCTCATACTCGAGATAAGCAAGATGCCGTATTTAAAGACTGCTGATTTTCATGATGGAAACTGCAGACTTCCACTGACAGTATTCTAAATATACTGGGTTCAACAGTTACTTCTTTGACCTCCTATTATACCCCCTCAAAGCCTCCCTTAGTAAGCAGCGCTCACTTCTTGTTGATCAAGAAGCCATCTGCCCCTATCATACCACTACATGACTAGTGCACGGCCAGAGCACATTATACACAACCGAGTGTAGCGAGGCAGCACTAGATTGCCCTGCTGTGAGCAGGTATTGCAACAGATGTCAGAAGGCACAGGGCACAGGGGATACACACTCGACATCACATACATCAAAATGCAACCGCGATGTATCAGATGCATAGTACTCTTTTTGCTCATGTTCACCACATACCAAACCCCTTCCTGCAACTTCCCAAACCGTTTGAACTCATAAAAGATATGCTGGTACCCTTTTATCTGATCATAACCAACCCTTACCATCAATGAGCAAGAGTATTCAAATGTTCACTAAAAGTAACCTTGTTTTAATACACACTACAGTGCCAGCATTAGATGATCTTATACAAAATAAGACTACCAAACTTGCCTAAGCTACATAACAGAAATGTAGTAGAAAGTCTCTACTGAAGGGTGGTACTATGTATAACCATGAGGCAAGGTCAATGGTACAGCAGAAAAGGCCGGGCAGTATTGAAAAGCAGCTTCCGTCATCTCAGTGTGCACTTGATATAGTTACAAAAGCAGCACACAAAAAAATTCCTGAAACAAAAGATGGAAATTTCTAGGCAAATATGAGCAGCAGTGAAGGATAGAAAGAAGATGCAAAGGCTTCTCAAGACTTTGTTTTGTGACATTAGGTGTTCTGTTGTCAATAACTCTACTCATGTATAATAAAAGTTCCGTTGAACTATCCATCTTGTTGACCTCTCCGGCACTCCGTCCAACTTCGAACGTCGCTTAGCGTTTTTCAAATTAATATAGCCAAAAACTAACTATAAGTGAGGGGAACCTTGGCACGGTTAGTCACGCCACATTAAAACGCGGGAAATAGACGAAGAGACCACAGTGAAGTTGTGACGAATATTACGCAGCCCTGCCCGGTCCCGAAACGGCTTAACTTCAGTAACCTATATACTGTGCCTAATCAAGTCTAAGACACCCTCGAAATCTGTGACACAAGGCCATCTTGGTCGCGTGAAACCTCCCGTTCGAAGTGCAACAACCAGGAGCCTCGTTCGCCGTAAGGGCCGCTTGACTCTGCGGAAGACCTGCGATTACTTTACCACAAACCCATCACCCTATGGTGTCGAAACATCCCCTAACCGAACACTTGCTATTAAAAAATTTCTCGTGGCTCCAAGAACTAAAAATCGAAAAGCTCTTGCCGATAAAAAAAAACACTCCTTGTGCCACAGCAATTATTACAAACAAAGACGGCGGTGTGCCAACCCGGACTTGTGAGTGCAGGAGATCAGCAACGGAAATTAAACACGGAAACGGAGTCGCTATGTGTGCATCTCTGATCATGATCAAGAAAGAAGAGAATTCCAAAGAATACTGCATTGTGCGAAGAAGTCTTAGACTTCAAACTAAGACGCTTGAACTTGGAGAAGGCACCATAACCTCGATCATATCGACCACAGCAGTAACGCTCGGTGGCGCGAGTGGAACACCCAGGAAATCCAGGAAGAAAAGAGTCGAGAAACTCGAGGAAAAGAAGAGCAAAAGGATTCCAGCGGGAGTATCCGGACGAGCGTGGCCGCCACCCACCGCGGAAAGGTTCGGAATAGTACAAGAGGAGCTAGCGCATAATCCAGTACGTTTTCTTTCTTTCTTGCTTGTGTGGAGTTACACAACGATAGGACTAATAAACGGCTGCAGTTCCAGCTCATCGTCTCTACGATATTCCTAAACCGGACTCGCGGATGTATAGTATAATATTTACCCCGTGAAAACCTCTATCGGATGCTGACGCGCCGCAGCAGTCGCAAAACCATTCCTCTGGCGATGCCTGGAAACCTGGCCCACTCCCGAAAAGCTTTCCGAAGCACCCCTGCCGGAATTATCTACTCTCCTCCAGCCCTTAGGCCTCCACAACATCCGTGCAGCCCGCCTAATCTCTCTCGCAAACACCTGGATAACCCACCCCCCAATACCGTTCCAGGGCACGGTAAAATACAACTACCCAGCACGAGATACAATACCATTCTCTCTGCCGGAGCACGATGGACCGAAATGGGGCGTTGAGCAGAATTGCCGATGGGAGATCGGGCATTTACCGGGCGTCGGTGCATATGCATTGGATAGTTGGAGGATTTTCTGTTGCGACGAGTTTAGAGGGAATGAGGATAGGGATGAGTGGAGGAGGGTTGTACCAAAGGATAAGGAGTTAAGGGCCTACTGTCGGTGGAGGTGGGCGAAAGAGGGGATTCGGTGGAGGGAGGAGACCGATGAGCTCGTGGAGGTTGCTGGGAGGGATTCCTTTAGAGAGGTAATTGACGATGGTAGTTGAGGGTCCAGAGGCACCATATATTATGTATATTTTTTCCTTAATCAAGCACCGCGTTTCTTACCATATGTATCAACCCAGATTGAAAATTACCTTCAAACTAGCTACAAGTATTGACAAGCTTTTTCGCGCAGCATCAACCCAAAAATTACCAGGTACCACTCACAAACACCTTGTAGTGCAGAGTAAGATTGGCGCATTAAAGTACTCTTGTGAAGCAGACTTCAGCCCTACAACCCACTGATCACACCAGATCTGCCCACAACCTTGTAAACAGAATGGTATTCTTTCACCGTAGTTTTATTAAACTGAAGATGGGTCTCACTTCTCGAAGGCATGCTATCAAATTGAAAGAAATTAGCCAAGTGTAGAACTCGCTGTCCAGAGCGTAGTGATTACTCCCCTTTTGTAGAAATCGCATCCGAGCAAACCTCCAGCTGGCTTATATACTCTATGATAATCCTAGATATTTGCCCTTTTCTCCCTAGACTATAGGCAAGCAAAAAGACAGCTTGACACTGTAAATTAGGAAAATGTTATTCAGCATTCTACCGCTCGTGAAACCTTAATACTCATGTTTGTACTAGCCAAAATTGCCTGATGACATATTGGTTGCCCGACCAGGCTAATGCCATCCCCTACCAATGAAAACTTAGTCTTTTCTTAGAAGTCACCACTCCCCTGTAAGTGGAGCAGCCCCCTTCCAGCCCTTCCTGCCCGAGATCGGAGGAGCTCAACCCCGAGATTGCCCCCGATTTACGAGTGTAGTGGAGTGAGACTTAGCGGATCACTCTGCCCACAACTCAACAACTTTATATGAGACTTGATGGTTGAAAATGCTTCCATGCACCCCCGATCCTGCAGTGCCGTGTACATAGCAGTCGCCTTCCGACGACTAAATCAAGTCAGAATAAGAAGAGCCGTAACCGATGCACCTTAGCTACTGTATTGCGGATCCTGCCTTCGCCGCCGCAGACAGGCCTTGCAGGACATGCGGGGGCTCTGTCACGGTTGGCCGCCGGCGCAGTGTTCGTACCCTTGTTGCTCTTTGGAGCGCTGTTCCCCTTTTCTCGGGGGGGGGCGAAGTTTGCCCGGCTGTGACCTTGCGGGTTCTCGCCGAAATCTGCCCACTTGAAACTCGTAAATAAATCTGGCGAGATAGGCGTCGCAGTTACTAGTTTCATGATTTCCCTCATCATATATCACTCGTGTTCCCGACCTCGGAATCTTCTAGGATCTGGAGGTAGAAAGAAATTCTAAAGTGAGTTGATTGATAGATAACCAACAGACATTAGATTGGTTAGGCGGAGTTTCCGGGTATCACAATTCCCGATCACACGATGAGCGCTTGTAGCCAGAAGCACTTACTTCCTGCTATGTGCCCAAAGCAATTGCATCACGCATCAGGCCTGGTCCGGCCAGGACAATAGGCGACTCCCTGAAGACGCTCAGAACTGATCCCCCACATTCCAGCGCCCCCCGCCGGAAAACTGACGGTTAAATATTGCCTCCACGAATAGAAAGATCATCAACATAATTCATGAGGGTAGAGATACCACATCTGCTAGATTAGTGATGATAGGAACTAAAGGAACAGCAATTTACCCCTAGGGGATGCCATTCAATGCCCAAGAGTGATACCAGCGTAAGAGAAGATGAAAAGTTACCAAACTGCTCCACTTGAGAGGAACGGAAACTCGTGATGGTGGTGACGATACTGCAGCACCAGTATACCGAGGATATACTCGTACAATTTCGCTTCTGGAGCAACTCAAGAGCTAAGAAGGGGCTATAGAGAGCTTTAACCAGCCCAATCCCAAGTTCCTCAACCACGACTTCAATAGATAAGGAAGATTCCGATGCCATTTTGGGTGTCATATCAGAGCTCTCGATTATGATCGGAATACGGGTGCCACAGGGAAACATCGGTGCCTATGCGCAACCCTGGGGCTAACCTCCAGTGCACTTGGTGCGCCTGGTATAATAGCTGCAGCTATTTGGCGGCTTTAGCGGAGGTCTCAGCCCTGTCGGGCATCCCTCACCGTTCAGTTTTGATATGATAGACACTGGTTTCCATTCTAGGTATGATATGACATTATGATAAAATTATTTCATTCAATGGTCTCAGCCCTTGCTCCAGCCTGGTGCAAATCCTTCAGGACTCATATCTAGTCTTGAAACATCCTATGTTCGGACCCAACCTCGCTGCAAAAATCTCAAGCGACACAGGCCACTTCGGTCATCACAGCTTCGTCCATCATAACCGAATTCTCCGCTTGCCCAGCCGCCATGAGCCAATTCCCGGGAGGCATTCAAGACATTTATTCACAGTTCCGGGCCATCTATCAACCCAGAAACTATACCGGCCACATGAAGTCAAAAAAACATAACCCTTCCTTACTTGAGCACCACAACAACAACAATTGGTCGCACCTGTGATATCTGCTCCCCCAGCCAGTTGGCGGCACACGCAATCACCGCGCCTAGTTGAAGACGAGAAAGTGGAGCGTGTGGCTCCACGGCTTCTGCGTCAGCAATGAATCACGGTCTATGAAACCTTATAGATGAGGCACGGACTCCAGTGACGTTCAAATAAGCAGATGGTTTGCAGTGCGTGGTTAACTTAAAAAGCAGCGGCATTCGGACGAAAAGAAACGGTATCGCAGGCTGTTTAGGCCGGTTATGAGGCGCTCCACCGCTCCTGAGAACTATACGGTAGTAGAAATTTGGCGGAGGGGATGATCTAAAACCGTGAAAGAGCCCCAGTTAAAACCTGACCTTGCCAAGCCGGGTAACATCCCAATCTCGGCCAACTATCAAAAGCCACACAAGGATGACCTCATCAAAATTTCGCAACATCAGCCCTGAGAAACCGGCCCGAGAAAGCGTCTAATGACACGAAACTACCTAAAGAATCAATCACGCTGGCTCCTCACCGGCCATTCCGCCACCTCCGCTCCCTACGGTTGCGCATTCGCTCCTCCCTCTCCCTTCTCACCTTCCTCTTATACCCCGGCATCCGAGTTCGACTACAAAAGGGCATCTACAAGCTTTTCACCGCCACCTCAAGCTTTCGTCGCCGAAGCCCCCCCACTGGCCGCACGAGCCTCCTCCAGCGATTCATTAAGAGGGGCCACTTCGCGAGGAAAGGGCAGGCTATCGAGAAGTTCACCGCGTCAAAAACACGGTCAGCCGCGCGGCGTACCCTCGGGCCCATGCAATCTCAAGACGGAGCTGTAAACAGCTGGGGGAGCTATTATAGATCAATCGCTGGACCGGCAGACCCCCCGGCGGATAGTGGGCGAGAAAGGGGAGGGCGCCGGAAGAGAATTACCGATTTTCTGAAAACCGCAAACGAGTTGAGACAGAGCTACACAGCAGGATATACGAACAGGTCCGTAGAGCTGGAAAAGGGAAATGTGGGCGGCTCGGGGGCGCAGGGGAATTGGCCCGATATAGAGGTTATGAAAGGCGGCGATGAAGAGCTAGTCTTATTCCCGTGTTACGCCAGAGAGCGGCCCCCAGGCCCCCAGGGAAAGCCATCCTTTCAGATGAACCCAGGGAATGAAGAAGATTGGTGGGACGAAGAGCAGGCTGCCGAGGGAGATGATAATGTTGTCGATGTCGATGTTCGCGGGTGGCTTTTTGCTCCCCACTCCAGTCCATTAAGTAGGAAAAACCGCTATCTGATATGGGTTGCCCGGCAACTCTGCGGTCTTCCTGCACAGGCTCCCCAGGCAGTTGGGTCATCACCTGCGGAGGCAGATGCTGCAAGCATCGCTGCTGTATTCACAAAAGCTAAAGGCACAACCCTGGCAGTGGGCTCAAGCACTGCGCAAGTACCAGTATCGGATCTTCAACGCACCAAATCGGCACCTATCCTCAGCCCAAACCTATCCCCCTCAAGCACACAAACCGAAGTTCAGCCAGACACCAGTGCGGCACATAACGCCCTGATGTCCCGATTGGCTCCATTCATGCACCGCCCTATCGCTTCGGTGCCAGTCACCATCTTCATCTATAACTCCAAAATGTCACAATCTCGTACCCTCCGAACATCCGATGCCGGTCATTTCTTCACCCGAGTAGCACTTCCTTTCATACCCACTCATATTAGAGTCCTTGCGTCAGAGACCCTCTCCGCCAATGAAAGAGTTGTACTTCACCGCGCGGAAGGTTTCTCTGTGATCTCCGACATTGACGACACAGTAAAGCACTCCGCTGTTTCGATGGGCGCCCGTGAAATATTTCGTAATACATTTACAGCTCCATTACCCAGTCTCATTATTCAAGGCGTCGCGGGCTGGTATTCGAAGCTTGCAGAAGAACCCTATAATGCTAATTTCCACTACATTTCCAACAGCCCTTGGCAACTGTATCCTGTGCTCAAGGAGTTTTTCCAAGAAGCTGGCCTGCCACCGGGCAGCATGCACCTAAAGCAATACTCAGGAATGTTGCAGGGTATTTTCGAACCTGTCGCCGAACGAAAGAAAATCACTGTGGAGAGAGTCATCCGGGACTTCCCAAACCGAAAATGGGTCCTTGTTGGTGATTCGGGGGAAGCGGATTTAGAGGTCTACACAGAAGTTGTCCAGAAGTTCCCTAGAAAGGTGCTTGGTGTCTTTATCCGGGATGTCACGAGCACCGATGCTGGAGAAGGCTTCTTCGACGCCAGTAGTTCCATAAGTACCAAATCAGAACCGTTCGTTGAGAGCAAAGCCCACGAAAGAAAGCCTCTCCCCCCTCCACCGCCGCCTCCACGAAGAACAACTACCTCCCTGATACCGGAAGAGGTTGATTTACTTGGGCTCAATGATCTGCCCCCGACCCCCCGTTCTGGGTCTCAATACTCGGTGAACAGCAACAGGGCACCTCCACCCCGCCCCCCAAAGCCCCGTGAGCTCCGAGGGGTACCAAAAAATTCCTATTCACCTTTCCCGCTGCCTACTATACATGTCGAGGTTCCGTCCGCACCATCAACCCCACCGCCACCACCGTTACCTCGTCGAACATCAACCGGCCTTGAGCATCAAACATCCCCCTCTTCTGCCCAAGTGCAAGAAACCCTCCTTAGCAAGAAGGAAGGACTATGGCGACGACGGTGGGAACGGGCACAAGCGATTTGTGAGGAGCACGGGGTGACCTTGAGAAGATGGAAAGTTGGAAGCGATGTTGAAGCGGAATGCAGGACGGTAGTGGAAGAAGGCCTTTGGGGACGATAGCACTAGAAAATTATTTTATCGCTTTGTTTATCCCCCCGTTTCCCTTTTTACTCCCCCTAAGCATTGAATTGACTTCCTTGGCTTAACCTTTTCTTTGGGTAGCTCAGGATCCGATTGTGAATGGATTAGAATGAGTTAGAATGACCTGAGAATGGTCCAAATCGCAAATACTGTCTCTATATTTAATTGCTTCATCGACGATGGTACCCACATCCACGAAATTCTAAGGTGTCCTTGAAGATGCACGCCCACCATTTTGACCTCTATAACCAGTAACAATTCGTAGTACCTCTGGATGTCCCCTCGAGTTCATTATCGAGCCTAATATCTTACGTCCACCTACCCCACTCCATTGGACAACCATGATCAAGTGATTGATTTTCCGAGGAAAATGAAAATGAAAATGAAACTCTCTGTCGATGTTTTATTTCAAGTTCTCGTTTCTCCCCGATAGGGGTCTATGTAGACTGCCACCCGGAAAAAGCCCGAAGTGATCGCACCGCTATGGATCTGTGTACCCTTGGCGCCACTCGGCCAAGCAGCTCTAAACCTGCGATGTGACTACACCTCTGGGTGAACATTACATGTTAAGCACTGACATGAGAAAGATGCACAGTTACACACCAAAGACAAAAGCCACTGGGACGAACATTACTGACTCAACCAACCACCAATAAGAGACGAACCCCTTGAATATACACAACCAGCGAAAGCACCTCTTCCGAATTGGTCCCAACAACCACCTATAGAGCCCGCATCAATACCATCTCTTAGCGCAAATGAACTGGCAATCAAAAACGAAAACTCGCCAACCGCTGATGTAACAAGTGGTAGACTGGATGGTGATATGGAACACTCCCTAGCTGAATGAAACGAAGGGTATGTATTACTTCAGGGCAGTACGGCGTGACAAAAGTTGCCGAAACCATCTTATACATGCTGTGAGGAAAGGGCGAAAAAAAAAAAAGGTTACGGTTGGATAGGAATTGTGTCTCAGCAACTTCCTGCCTCACGGGCTACGACTCGCATGGCCCGTCGTCCCGATTCGAAAAATAAAGTTCCTAGACAACTTCCGGCAGAAGCTTAAGCCCCGCTGCAACTATTGCACTACCGAACAGATCCTATATCTTTTACCGGCAGTAACTATTCACGCCAGAGTTTTCCGAGAAAATACAGCAAGTTTTCAACGAGATCGATAGTAAAAGGCTAGTCCAGTCACCTCCACAGACCAATCCATTTTTATACCAGAGAACCTAGAGAGCATGCGGAATTCCCAGCTGCTTTTCCAAATCAGAGGCGGGTTTCTTACCCTTTTTTCCTAATTCTTACTTGGGTTTTGTTCTGCTACCCAGCCAATCCCAGACTCGCCCCTGTGATAGAAGTATGGTCTAGACCCGGCTTCTACCGCCTTACAGCAAGCATGATTGGGTTACAGCCTTACGAGGAGGTAAGGGTCTGTTTGGCTGCGACCGTTCCGCTCCGTTCGCCCATACAAATTGCCTTACGGTTCCGTTCGCGAACAGTCATTTTGTATGGGGGAACGGAGCGGAACGGTCGCAGCCAAACAGACCCTAAGCTTTCCAATGGGGCCTTGTTCCCTAGGTTAATCCACGCCTTTGACTGGGCTGGGTCGGGTTCAGGGGGGTTCAACCCAGGCTACCCAATGAACCAGACAAATTTAATTTGCAGCTTGAAGGATGTTTTCCTGCAGAGCCATTGCTGTCATTACAGGAACGACAGCCCGAGCCCATGGAACTAGAAAACTCTATTGAATTTTGTGAGATGCAAAAAGGTGCCGGAAAATTGTCAATCAAGAGATTTCATACGAGACACTAAAATTTTACATTTTTCGTGTTCTTGAGCTATCACTCGCTCCCAATCTTTCCAAAGTTGGACATATAATAACGAATCTACGCCAAATCTTCTTCCACCTGGTACTCCACAAAGCCAACTTTCTTTCACTCCTGAGTCATCGGTTCTCAAATTATCCAGTCGAGCGTCGACAGCTATGAACTTTTCCTCGGTTGCCCGCTTGTTCTATCAAATCCCCCACCCACTCCTCTGGCCCCAGCCCACTCCTGGATTTTCAGTTTTAGAGATCTGAGCGTGAAGATGTCCCAGACTCGGATCACAAAGAGGTGCACCAGTTGGACTAAAATCTTCCGCCATCGCCAAATCCGTTCCATACATATGGGTATGGGGGCCACGGGAGTCTCCTAACGGAAAGCTAATTTGGTAAATGATATTCCTTATGTCTCTGATCCGGGAAATAAGGAGTCCGTGAGTACCAAACAATGAATCCCATGCTTGATAGCTACTGAAAACATCTACTAGTTACTGTATGTTCACGAAAGTATCCTAGGTCCCACCGCACCAAAAATCAAACGACATACTTAACACGCGTTCATTCCATCCAGGAGCAACTATCAAAATCAAAATGCATGAACTAGTCCCAACAGTCAATTCAAAGGCCTATGAAAACAGCAGCAATAGCGGAGGCAAGGGGGCTAAGGGACTGTTACGGTTATAGAGCGGAAACATGGGGAGAATGAGACCAAATTTCCTCCGCTGATTCCTGAGTTGTCGATAAGGCCATGTTGACCCCCATCCCCTCTCTTCATGCCAGGCATAAAACAGTATGCTATCCTCCACCCTGCCCTCTTTGATACCCCACCATCTCCCTCAACCCAGTTCCCTTGCAGACCCAACGGGCCCGCCGGGTGAACCATAGTCCGTTAGGTTGGGCCGGGCTGGGCCGAACTAACCCATTGGAAGGTTTGTGAGGAACGCTAAGGTTTCCAATCTCCACTTTCCATAGGGCAAGGTTTCCTAATTCTCCTGGCCTACCTGATAGATCGCCCAATGATATCATAGCTCGTAGTGAGGAGAGTAAACTCCCAAGATCCCGCTAATGGCACAAGAGCCAATTGGTCACTGAGGCCCCAGCCACCGCGCCAGTCGGGTATTTCACGAAATATTACCTTGATGAATACTTATTCCACCCACTGTTAGGCCTGGGTTTTTGCCTGAGGTCAAGTTTTATATTATTAATCATTAAACGATTTATCAGAGGAGATACATCCTCAAGGAGAGAAATCACAAACATTGATCACCAATGTGTAATGACAAAATTCCTTCATGTGGAATAACCCCAGCCGGATTCTCAGCATTTTCTGTGAGCAAGAGAAGATCCTAATTGGGTTACAGATCTCAGATGTCCAGCCTATAGTCATCGGGCGCCTGTACAGTACATTGGTAACTGCAGAACGGAAAAGTACCACGATAATATCATACAATATCGGGACCCACAATTATCACATTCGGGGTGTTGCGTCCAACCCACAGGTTGGACATCGCGAGTGCCAGAATGGGTGATGACATTAAACGCTTCCCACAAGTGCATCCCGAGTGATATTATCTGAGGATGAGAGAACATCGGCGTTCTTCTAATTTGCTCAATTTCCACATGATGTGGGGGCAATATAATTCCACCGAGCAAAACCTCAAGTTGAGTATTCCGACGACCCCACATCCTCTGCCCAACCAAACTAGCGATGATCCTTCAATATTCTATTTTAAAAAATCGTACGATATCTAATATATGCTAAGTTGCGCCTAACGATATTGCAAATGGTCCCTAGTTTGGACCCGATTATCCAGAGCAGGATTTCCTACATTCCAGATTTCTCAGCAAACCCCCTCACCGCCAAACGCATATCCGCAATGCGGGATCAAAAAGCCTATCTCCAAGGATTCCATTGTCTCTAGAATCTCGGGTGGAAAATTCTCAATCCCCATATCAGCTATCATTCAAGCAGGCCAGATGATTCAATACGATGAAAGATTAGTATAGCGTATTGGATCTAGTAGGGGTCAGATGCAGAAGTGAATCATTCTATATGTGAACTATTCCCCAAATCCCCACTGCAGCATTTTCGCCAAAACCAAAACTCTAAATCCAGTGCGAAGAAGAAAATATCCAACATACTATGCTATCAGGAATTTCTCCTACTCTTCTAAATTTTCTCTCCCTACAATTGGATGTCAATTAAGATTGCCAGATTTTGAAATTTTTGGTGTGTCTTTGCTGATTTACTTCTCCGTCCGACCCGCTTCCCTGTCAATACGTCACCCTAGGAGCCCGCCTGTTTGGGTAGTGAGGAATATTAGTGGATGCCACAAGAGCCGGGGGTCCAGCCCTGATTCTCGAGGAGGAGCTTCGGACTGCAAGATGCTTTGTCCAACAAAAAACCTCACGGAGGCTACCCTTCGAATTCGTGTTTGTGCCTACCGTCGCTAACCGACTGGACCAAAATTGGATTATGGTAGGATATTTGACTTCTGGCGTTAATATCCAAAAAACCGGATCTTCACGGGAGTCATCCGACCCGCACCATATTTCCGTGCGGGGATCTGCACTTCATCCCTGCACCCGTTAGTTCCCGCCTTATCTTAGTCCGTTCCCACTATACACTGCCACCCTATCCCACCCTATCCGACCCTACCGTCTCATCGCCTCAAGAAGCCAACCTCCAGATACGAGTACTAAAATTCTAATTCGGCTTGAACGCTAGTTGCGATGACGCACGAGTCCAGCACTAGCAGCCTGCCAAAATACCGAGTGACAAACTATGCGCTTGAGGATTCATAGCCAAGTGGTGACCTCCGAGAGATGTCTCAAAACTTTGCAGACATTTACTTGTGAAAACCCTGCGTATATCCAGGCTAGGAAGGGATTAGAAAATATATCTGACCTTATACCCGGGCTAGTTTCCTACCCCAGGTACCAGCTAATCGGGATGCTATAATTATATCAAACACTTCACGGTAACTCCTATGAACTAAGGCTCCCATCACTAAGGCAAAAACAGTGAACAATGCACCGCAGAACCGATGATCACATGGCACGAAAACCGCACCAGAAAAAGGCTTCCATGAAACTCGAATTCTGAGTTGGTCAACTGAAGAGCTTGATCATCAGTCTTGTCCTCCGGCATCTTCCCAATGTCAGTAACACTTCCAGGGGACTTGGAATTAGCTAGCGTACGATTCCCCATACCCGACTAAATTCAGGTACAACTTCAGAAAACATACCTAAAATAGAAGGTAGACTCGAGTGGTGGTGCAAGAGAGGAAGTCCCCCCAACTTTCTCAGTGTCTGTAGAGCTGGGCCCAACAGCTAGAAACCTTGCTCATCCTTTCCTCGATAGAGGCCTGGATCTCTACCACATTCCCAGGCCACATCTCGTTACGCGGTGTAAACTTATCGAAGGAACTTTCAAGAATTTCCCCAAAAGCCTCTCTCAATAATCATATTCCGTCACTCATGTGAAAGATTCTAGTGAGCCCCCACTAACTAGCGCTTAAAGCCTGATGCATCGCAATGAGCCCTAATCACTACTCCAGCCAAAGCTGCCACCGATGGTGCGCTCTCCCCGTACCTCTAAGCCTAAGCCCGAAGTCACCCGCGTGGAAGCAGTAAAAGCCCTACTTTTTTCTGGGTCTGGCGAATGGACGGTTAAGCCGAATGTACTGGCGCACCTATTCCACCCAATATTATGAACTTGAAGGCTTGCACTTCGTTGAGCTGTCCGTGAACCTCTAAGGCACTCTATGGCGGACATAGAACAGGTTGCGGCAATAGAATATATAACTTGCTAGTTTCGGGCAACTCACCGACCATCACCTTGCATCAGCTCTCGAGCGGGTGCGAATCACCCTCCGCGATATCCACGAATCCCCCACAAGTGTTAGGCTGGGGTGGTTCTAATTGCCTCAAACAATTTCCCGACTCCCCGGCAGTATTGAACTTGGGGTCAGAGAGAGGTGGAGAGGACGTTCAGCCACCTATCCTCCCGTTAGGCAAATATACTGACGCTTCGCCACCAGCCACTCCCGCTGTCGTAAAACCTAAATCACGGTCGATCACTCCCCCGCGTAGCCACCTATGAGAAACTGAGCTTGAACACCAACACGCACATCCCAGACGCCCTGCTAGTCCGTGGCATTCGCAATGGACACGAAATCCAGAGCTCATTCTTAGCCCACTCCAGCTGTACACCCACAGGTTCCTTACCGATACGAGGTGCTTCCGTCAGCGCATGGAGCGGATTTTCCCAAATGATTCTACCCTGTTAGAATTACAGGCTTCACCCCAGTCAGATGAAAAGAACCAAGGAGAAAAAGGAAAAAAAAAAAGGCGAGAGAACAAAAGTCTGCACTCTATTTAGCCAATGCCCCCTATAGCGCCACCGCGAGTCCATAACAAGCAGAGAAAAATCACCTGCCCACATTTTCGACAAAAAACTATCTTTTCCAACCGCCATTCCACATGCTCTGCAAGCTTTCCCATGAATTACCCCATCTACAGTCCTAGAACAGTGCGCCGTTCCTGCATCCAATGGAAAAGATGTAAATCGCATAATAAAATACCCCAGACAAGCACAGTTGGGCATCTCACATGTTCCACCAAAGGTCTATCTAGACAAATCAAAATATCGCAACGAGGGAGATCGAAGCAGGGTCATGACTGATCACTCGACGACAAGGTTGTCGCGCTAAGCGAGGTTCGCGGACTAATTCGCCATCGGCCACCTAATCACGACATTAATTTTTGTATTGTTATTACCTCCTGTTGACCAGTGAACCGGCGGCAACCGCACAACACTAGTCCGCACAGCATTTGCGGGAAAGCAGGTGCCGCAAAGGAGCACTCTACATCCCATCCTTTTGCCCAGTTGAGTGACAGAAAATTCTTAGAGGCCATACCAAGCCCTACCGCTTCTCTGCATTTCTTCCCTACGCGTTATTTCATACACCCCCAACGCCAACTAGAAGCTGAGCCGCGATAATAAGGGGGGAAAAAATGAAAGAACAAGACTTTGGGAATTCTACATTTGAACTCGTAACCCCCAGCCAGCGCACACAAGGCACTTGTTATGGAGGGGTCTAGTGGGCATTCCCTCCCACTCGCGAACGACCGAAAACACCACCTCGCAAGTGACACTCCATGATTCTGTCAAACTGACAAATGGCAAGCGCAAGAGCCGGGACAAGGGCAATCTGTTCCCAGCCGTACCCAATTACACTGGGGCCAACCAGTAAGGAATTCGGTTTTCCCTTTCATTCACGCTTACCGCCTCTTACCACGACATTGCCAACATGGACGCCAAGCACCCGCGTACGTTCCTACGTGAAACATTTCACACAGGGGAAATTACCATTGATCATAAATAACCTGGTGCTCCTTCTGGGAAGACAAGCCAAGCGCAAATTGATAAAACTCTCCTTTTTTTCAGAAACGAAGTTAGCCCAACCACAGTTTGAGCACTGCACCAAGAGATCCCTCCGCTCATTACGTAACGAGCGCCTTCCCTTTGTTCTCAAGTTGCTTTAAAGGGGGTTTATGCGACTTTGGACAACTTTTAACAATGGTATTGGAAAATTCCATGCGCGTTTCTCCACTAGGCCGTTCGCAAGATTTTCAAAATGGCTGTTCAGCTTACACACAGTTTCACTCAAGAGCGCCCGTTGGTGCTTAACCTCGACAAGGTCCCTAATAGGTCAAGCCGTAAAATTTGGAGCAGCCCCCCACTCTCTCCACACAGTGTGGAGTTCCGCGATCAGAAGCTACCGGTGCCGGTATACTTTCCATCCCGGCCGCGATATATTACAATACCTTTAGCACATTCCACCTTTCACATCCCCCATACCCGAGGAGAAGCGAGGCTGGGAGACAAGATCTCAGAAAGACGGAGAGCACAATCCATCGGAGGAGAGGCAAACGCTAGCTCTGGTCACCGCACAAACATTCCCAAATAGGAACGAAAATTCATCTCAGCAAAGAATTCTGGAACGGATATACCGGCATTGTGTATTATATTTTGTTACCCATCGCTACGCAAAGTCCAACAAAAAAGCAACACCTTCAAGGCACACGCATGTGATGAGAACCCACCGAGATCAAATTTGATCGCCAGATCTAGAAGCGGGGGAAATGAGCTAGGGTGTGGGAAGTTCTGTTGTGACCACTCGGCGCTTGGAGCAAAAGACTAACCATCACAATTCATCAGTCCAAAACATGTAGCGAGTAAAACGGTGATTCGCAGATCTCTCAACCCACCATAATCAAACCGGGGGGTGATCACGATATTTTCCTCCAATCCCGTAGACGTGCGCGCCAAAGTTGCTACTGTGTCATCGCCCTTTGTGTAGAGCATATTGTTGGATGATTGATTGTGGTTAGGGAGAGCGGGTTCGACAGACATGCGTGCATGGGAATACGAGGTCTCTCTCGGCCTGCATGTAATGAACGCAAAGGCCATACTTCGGCCCATTTCGCAACGAGCCCTTTATTGCGATTCGTCAAAGGCTTCATACTCCGGGAAACTTGAGAAAAAACGAATCTCCAGATAGCCCGAGACATGTCAAAAGAAAATAAGAGTCCCACTAAGCAGTTCTCACCTGCCCGGCACGACTCTAGACTTCAGTTTGCAGAGAGAGCTACAGGTTAGTGTCACGGAGCCATTTGAGAGTATACAGGGTATGAGATTTTTTTCCCCCTCAAGGTCTCCCGGATTATAAAGCCTATGGCAACTCGCAAGTGCTCGTATCCCTGTATCCTCAGGTGAGTAGTCTCGGGGACAGTTGTTCTAGAGCCTGACCGTGATACACCGTGCCGATCTGACATTGCAGAAAGGAACCAACAACTTTTTCCACCATCAGTGCGCCCCCCCGATCCGCTACTCAATAGCTCAATCACAATTATCGAGTGTCCACCCTTGGCGGGGAAACTGTTGTCTCACGGCACCGTTCTAATGTTTTTCCGAGATCTAGGGTTGAGATGTGCTCACGCGACATCACTCGGCGGCTGCCTAAAACCAACGATATCTGAGACAATTTCGGCTAACCGGGTTTTGTGCGAGGGTAGCTATCATATATGTTCCAGAGTTCCGCCTCAAGTTGCCTGTATATCCTTTACGCCCGTTTTCGTTTAGCACCATTCATAGCTCTTAGGAATACTTGCGGTGGTACTAGCAATAGGCAGTGTCGTGTCGCGGCTGTAGTTTGTTTTGTCTTGTTCCGCGCAGCTGTCCTTCTCCCGTGATTCAAGTCAATGGGTTCAGGTAAATTTCCCCCAGTCCCACTTCCCCGAATCAGCCTTTCCCTCCTTTTTCCCCCTCCGTTCTGCGAGGTTAAAATTGTTCGATCTCTTGCGGCGTGCGACCTTGTTTTGCGGGCAGTAAGGCCCGGGAAACCCCCGAATTCGCTCAAAGAGCAGAAGTTCAACGCCCATATTACCCGGATCCTTTCTCTCTTTCTTTTTTTATTTGTCTATTCCTCGGGGATGCAACTCTTAACATAGAGCTCCGGAGGCTTGGCATTGATATGCCCTACAGGTACGATACCGGTATTCAAGATCACCTGATGGGTGCCCATAAAAATGCGTTATTATGTGCAGTATACACCACTAGTTCGGCACCTTCCCCCGAGCGAACGTTGTCAGGCTTTAGGAGGGTATGATACAACCCCCCTCGAGGCGGACAAGTGCGGAAATCAAAGTGCGCCACAACAGCGATTATAAGATTGCGAAGATCTCCACTTGCAGTCACCCTCTCTAACAGCGGATTACGCCGCAAAGGATTTTATCTACGAGTACTATATGACTCGGAGGTTTTCGGATATGACAGCACCTCACAAATTTTAAAAACCTCTCGACTAGGCGCCAAGAACCGGGCCGTGTTTAGCCCACACACCCAGAAAAAAAAACGAGAGTCCAAAAGATGCTCTGAGGGGGTGGGGGGTTGCTGTCCGGAGTAGGAAGTGAGTAGCGGTTGCGTCTATAGGGGGAAAAAAAATGACTGTTTGCGCATGTCTTCCCACATACTGTTCCACCTACTTGACGAAACATCCCGGCCACTTAAGTGGATTGTCCGATTGACCGAGTGATGCGTGATGAATCCACCAACCTGTCCTCAGACCTCACTTGACGTCTACTCGACCTATCCCAAACTTTTACGGCAAAGAAACGGTTGGTCCCGATAGCCAATCTATCCAGGGGGGGGGGGGCAAAATACGCACAGCGCATGCCCTGGGATCCCTATCTTTAAATGCAGGAAAATTCCAGGAAACGTATGGTCGGGTAAGCTTCCAACATTCAGCCTAGTTTCCGGGAATGGCCGCAGTGGGATAAGAGCTTTCTCGCGAAGCGTGATTTTCCCTTTGTGCTAACGCGAGTATTTATTGTTTACCGAGTTCTGGCGAGCTCCTTTCTCGTTTATGCCGAAAGGTTGCTTATTGGTGTCATACTCTGCCATATTTTTCGTGCATTGCTCTGTTACCGGGATGGGGCGTTCAAAGGGGGGGAGTTACTCGCGATTACTACATCTGCTCCCACGGAGGATGTAGTGCTTTTGCGGCCGAGAATTCCTTCGTTGAGATGTTAACGAGGAGCCTGTGCTTGAGAACGCGAGACCGCCTTGACCGGGGAGCTCGTTGGGGTGCACGATTCGTCCGTCGAGTACAAACCATTAGACTATTTCAATAATTGATCTATAATTGGGGTGCGGACTTGTATTTCTTCACCATCGAGCAAGAGCCAACCGTATGTTGTAACGTCAGCAGATGGGTGCCGAGGAAGCAGCCCCCTAAAATGGCCACTATTTATCCAGTGCCGGATACGGCGAATGGTTCCTGGGGCTTGATTGCCCATAGCCCTCGCAATCAATGATATATATATCCTCCTGAGACGTTTCATTCCCGGAGTGTAGCATTTCGTGTTATATCAGGCCAACTGCGAGGCTACCTCTGCGCCTGTAAATGGGGGGAAGACTGCATAGACCGTTATCCTGAAGACCCGGTATTGGACGATAGTTCTGTATCTTTTCCCATGTCGTGAAACCGCGCCTGTGGGTTTCCACCACCACCACATTCTCGGGGGATGCTTGCTTTGAGTCCCGGGCGTGGACCCAAGAGGTCACCAACTCCCCTCTTTCCTTCCCAGCAGCACAAGGCTCTAAAGCGAAAGGGCCTCCAACTCCTAAAGCTATTCAAGGAAAAAGTTTTCCCAACACACCAAAGAGCCTTGTACACTAACCATATCCCCCAAACGGGGATAACACTTGATGCATGCAGTCTTGTGGACCGTGTAAGACATCGTACCGCAGCTTCGCCATTCAATTGTATTGAAACATATATAGAGCCAGTTTATATGAATAATACAGTGCATGCATGTATGTACCAGTCACACACCGCTCTCCCGGATCCCGATAATCCGGATACCTCGCTGTCCCGTATGAATCTCTGTGAACTCTGAATTTATTTCCACCAAAACCCACCCCGTTGTCCCGGATCACTCGCTGTAGCGGACAGATTCTTGAGATTTTGGCCGTCCGGGATAGCGGGGTGCGACTGCATATAGCAATTAGGTGTGAACAGAAGACCTACTCGCAGATTCGGAAAGGGAACACGAACGGGTGGGATAAGAACCGGTAGGAGAGGGGGCTCGTAGAGCAAATCACATCCCATACCCGTGCTCAAATCATAAATCAGTCCAAGCACATTTGATGAACGTCGTAATTCACTCAATCCAACCTTTCTCCCCAGATACCGGTATTATGTTAATTACCTGCTGTACCCGTGCATACAGGAGAGACACTGTGCGAAGTGCGCAGCGGTCCTCGAGTACTCGTACACGGTTCAGGAAAATGACCTCCGAGGATTACATAAGCCACCAGGTGCCTCCACGAGATACATGCCGCTCCTCTGGCTTCTGGTGGGATTGATTGCCCGGGCACTCTCGAAACGAGGGTAAACCTTGAGATATCGACGAAACAAGCCAACTCACCAGAAATCCGAGATCGTAGATCGATCCGCAGTGTCTTGTCTACTCCAGGACCTGTCTCTCAAATATCCAAGGCTTTCGGAGAGGGGTGAACTCCGTTGTCAAAGTCTCTATTCTTGGTTGTTTTCGGCCGCATAATCCCTCGGCGTCCGGGCTCCTAATCACACGGGGGNGGGGGTGGGCGTGATAGGTGTGCTCTCCACTCTCGCTTCGCCGACCTAGGCGGCCCGCAACGCCCTATTCAAGCGGACTTTCACGCTAAACTGTGCAAAAGCCAACCGAGGCCACAATCGAATGTGAAACATAACTATTCATTTTCCACAAACACGGCAGCCATTTCACGTACGAGAAACCAGGGTGTTTGTAAAAACCATCAAAGTGCTATCGCTTAACTTAGACGCCAGCACCCTGCGGGCAAAGTAACGAAAAGGTGGCAGCTGCTTCCCGAAAATTGTGAGACAGATATACATATCATACCCAGTGCCAAGGGCTGGAGCTCGAGCAAGCTTGGGAGCAGGTCAATCCCGGCCCTAGAGGAAATCTCAGCTCATATGTGATACGACCAAGAGCTCAAGCATCTCACAAGGTATCCGTTTAGGTGTATTTCTTCACGCCTTCCCCATCAAGGCATCAGGGCTCATCAGAATGCCTATCCAGCACCTATGTTTTTTTTTTTTTTCCTTCTACGACCCGCAGTGCTAGGAAATCAAATGACACATGCTAAATATCATTTACAATTGTGAACTTGTATGATAGCCTTTTCCCCCTTCTCCTTACCCCCGACCCCCATAGGAAAAGAACACATTGCATGCTGGAAATAAGAGGTTGTGGAGCTATTTGTTATGGCCGGTCGAAGGGCCCAAGGATCCGGCGATGGAGGCTAGACTATCTTGAAAATTTGAAGCGTGCCAACACCCCAACATGTGCATCCGCCGAGCGGCAATGACTGGCCTGATGAACCAGCCAAGCCACGGGAATGATCTCCCTTGCATAAGACTTTCTTTCTTTCTTTTTTTTTTTGAGACTTCCCCGAATGAAGTTTCGGAATTTTGGCAGAGGCAATCGAAATCGCCCCAATCAAGAATTACCCGAACACATGGATTACTTGTATATCGCCCCCACTCGTGCACATCTATGCGTGCAAACAATGTCATGCCAAACCCCAATCTACGGGTACCGCTCATCCAGGGCGAATACATATCCCTCTATACTAGATGGTTATCCAGCCCTTGTCAGCGGGGGGGGGGACCTTTAGTTATTGCTGGAATGGTGTGGGATGATTGCTTATAGTCGGGCTGTCCTAGATTTCCTTCAGGGAAAGAAAGCTTGCTGGATGCTTAGTTGCCATGGGTCCCCGCCGTGTCTCCCGGCGGGATTGCCCCAATTAGTGAGGCAAAGGGATTCTCGATAATCTATATTCACCGATGAAAGAAGGCACTTAAGGTCCGTCCGGCTCACCGCCGATTGAGTGGATATGAAGGGTTAGATAATTAAGTCGATAGGTGCTAAGGCATGTTCAAGGGCATATCAATCCGAGTGCTTGGCAGGGCCGCGGCTCCGAAACGGGTCTTGAATTGATGGACTATTCAATCGCCCGCGAGCCAAACGGACCCTAAGTTTCCCTAAAAAACAACTCTTTCTCTGCCACCCGCTCCAGGTCTCATTTACAGTCGGCGAAATGTATCTGAAAAGGGACCAAGATATCTTCGGTGTCTGAACTTGGAAGCAGGAAAGCTGCCGTAAGAAGCTCAGTTGTTCTAAAACGGGACTAGGGGAGTGGTTCCTCAGGTTCAACAAGACATCTTCGCAAAAGACTTTTTGTGAGGGGATTCACCCCGCATTGGGTTCATTACTCCGATCAGGAGAGAGAGAGAAAACTTATTCCAAGCAAGCCGAGAACGTCGGGAAAAGGAGGAAAGGAAAAAGAAAAAAAGAAAAAAGGATTTCTTCAGGGCCATTTCGTCAGAAGGCGAACGACTGACCACTAGGTGCCCTGAACGCAAGGCGAGGATAGGCTCAGCACAAAGTGGCGACCCACATGGCTCTTTTCTCTTCCTTGCTAATATCTTTCCACATCCAGATCTAGCCATTTTTGTGAGTGTATCATTGATAACCTAGGTCTAGCTGAGGCGAACAGATACCCGGATATCGTGATGCGTAACGAACCCCGGATGTAGGTTCATACCGTTGACCCCATTTTATCCTGAACAGGCTTGGTGCCGGCGTGTTACTGATATGATTAATCTCGGAGGAATACATGATATTCTTTCCCCAGCCCCTAGAATTTTACCATAGCGCGTTGATCGACGCAAATTCTCCTCTGATAGCCAGGTGCTTAGGGATCGCTCGGGGTGGGCAGGGCTATGGGTACCGGTATGGACACGGATATGGATACTCTAGGGATAGCCCAGAGTGTGTAGTATAAGTATGAATCGGATAAGTATGGGTATGAATGGTATAGGTAGGGAGGGAGGCAGGAAGGATGATGGTGGGTGGTGGTGGTGGCGGGAGTACAGTACCAGTACGGACAGGTTTCAAAATTCTAAAGCTGTGGTTTCTGGCCTTTTGGGGAACCCCAGATTTCCCAGTCCGATTACAGCCCCCGCCAGTGAGAGTGCCAACTATAGCTACCTTGCTTTAAGTAGTTGTGGCAAGAGCAGTCGGGGCAAGTGTAAAGTGTTTGGGCAACTAATGATCGGTGAGTAGTTATTTTTACTCTTTATTAGAGGATGAGGACTACCACGAGCCTTTAATCCAGATTCTACATGCTTAAGCAGTATCTTGTGATGATGGGTACATTTTCTTGGAGCTCTGCGTGATTCCGCTACTGATGCTCTCCCATACAAAATCCCCTGTAAGTCCCAACACTTTCCCCCTCCCCCGAGTAATTTACTGGTGCATGATGGGCTACCTAAGCCGGGATTCCGGAGAATTTTTATCCCGGGTACAGAAAAAGAGGCACTTTTTGACAGCTAGCCCGGTAATCGCTTGCGGCCTTGCATTTTCGCCCCACCTTATTTCCTTTCTGTGTTCGTTTCCCCTTACAAAAGGCAGTGAGACTATACAAGTAGTGCTCCGCAAGGATCACTCCCCCCGTCCAACTACCCCACCGTGCAGTCGCTGGAGTATGAAGGTCTCACCCCGATGCCACCTATCACTCCATATCTTCCCATACGAGACAGATCTCGGGAACTCCTCCTTTTACAGCATTGGGAGATTTAGCCCGTCCTATCTTTGGCAGGCCATCCCGGATATTGCCGATTCACTTCAACACTAATACCATTATTACTTGCATTGTATATGTGTGAGTCCAAGGATGGGTAGTGTGCTAGAGAACCCACTTAGAATTATTGTGCTGGTTCTGGCACAGTACGCTCGTTCGTATGTTATATGGCATCATATCACCGATCCTGCAAGCGAGAGGTGGCAATCTAGTCGGGGGGAAACAATAACAAACGAGGAAATACCGGGACTAGAATGCTATCATCTGAGCGCCTTGAAGTGGGACTTTGACCTTCTAATATGATCCATATGATAGTTGCGGCCCGCCCACTTGATACTTCCTTGCACATAGCTGAGCTGGCGGTTGAGTACAGGATAGTGAAAACATATCCCCAATTCCCGCTTCGATGCCGGTATTCTGTTATTACACCAGGGCAGCACCGTAATGATAGCTATCGATCCGGTCGATTGTTTAGCCCGATCTTGTCCACTCAGAATCTCCATCCCTTGCTAAGTAGGACCCTGAGGCATAGGGGATACAAATGGCCGGATGTCGGGTGCCTGGGGCCCTGGTAGGTGTTTGTTTGGTATTCCCCGGATTGTTGGCATCTTGCGGCCATGGTTTCAGAAAAAACACCCCCTCTTGCGCTTCAGTTCTTTCTTTCTTTCCTAGCCGTGCTCAAGTACAGTGCGTCCCTGCCCGGCCCGGCCATTTTGTCATTTGNATAGGGGATACAAATGGCCGGATGTCGGGTGCCTGGGGCCCTGGTAGGTGTTTGTTTGGTATTCCCCGGATTGTTGGCATCTTGCGGCCATGGTTTCAGAAAAAACACCCCCTCTTGCGCTTCAGTTCTTTCTTTCTTTCCTAGCCGTGCTCAAGTACAGTGCGTCCCTGCCCGGCCCGGCCATTTTGTCATTTGAGCCCTAAGCAAGACCCAACAATACGGTACAGTACAGGTATATCTGTAATTCCTCCGCCATGAACTCTTTACATATATGTTTCAGATTGGATTGGTGATGCTAAGATTATGAGACCAAGAATTTGCCGGTAAGGCAATGCAGGTACATATTGGGGCCTGTGCGTGACGTCGTTGAGAAATCTTTTCAGTTGAAGAGAATTCAATCTACCCAAATCTCGTAGGAATAATCTATCGACTAACTTCGGCTCAAATTTCCGCTCCGGCGATTGGTGGGCTTTAACTCTTTGGCAATTGGGAAATTTGGCCATACCGATACTAGTTTGGAAATGAAAGGTTGCGGGTGCTAGTGGCGTGTATAGTACAGCACTATTGTGGTGCCATTGGCTCGGTAGTACCTCTTCCGTGAATTATTGGACGTTATCTGTCAATATTGTTTGCAATCTAGCGAATGATTCATTCGACCCTTGTGAGCGTTTTTTTTCCGGACGATATCAATAGCTTTCATTATGATCTAGAGTTATGGGACTGTCGAATAGCAACGCTTTTATCCAATAATGATGGCGGATACGGAGGACGTTGGGAATAAGTATACCAGGGCTGAATTTCCTCCGCAGCTAGATCCAAAACTGGTAGCACAGTGCAGCACCGTAATGAGGCAGTTACAATGAAAACACAGAAAGCCACCCAGTAGTCACGAAAATGTGTAATAGGAAAGTGTGTTTGCAAAAGAAATTTCATTCAGCAAATTTTTCTCGTTATTCCTAGCGTACTGTACAGTACAAAGCAAGCAAGCAAAACCCAGGCTCCCCCATCCTAATCACACAACACAAAGACACATAGGCCCGAAACGAGAAAAATTGACGACATACTTGCGCGACACCTCCCTGACAAAAAAACAAAACAAAGAGGGAGTGAAATAAATTAACCAAAAAGAGATAAGACGAAATGGTTGATTGAAATAAAAGAAAACAAAGACAAAAAGCTCCCCGATCCCCACCCCACAAAGTAGGATTCCATTAAGAGCCAATAGCTGTAACAGGCAGAGCTAATCTCGGCATTCCCCCGGACGTCCAGCATGATCAGTGCTCGTGAGCTTGAGCCGCGCATCCCACGTCCCGATACCCATACCCACCACGACCGTATTTCTCAGTTGTGAACGAAGAAAGGACCAGTTCATCCTGGAATAGTCCTCCGCATCCCAGCATGGCATAGACCAAGTTCCCAGATTCCATGAGCGGTGCGACTATTTCGCAGGGAGGTTGTTCGCACTCTCCACCCATCCCCCCTTCGGAATCTCTGCCGGCGGCCTGTATCATAACCCCTTGTTAGCCGGCTTTTTGGAGTAACCAAATTACCCCGGATGTGTATGGTGTTTGGAACCACGGAAGAGGGGAAGGTGGGGTGAAGCGAGGGGTAAACTAGACACATACCACGCATTCTGCGCAAGCCGAGTTGTTGACCCAAACCCACTGTTTGCAATCGTACGTGAGCCAGTTCTTGCAGCGAAACTTGTAGTATCCGGAGCCGCTCATTTTGGAGATGTATTTGAGAGACGGTTGTAGTTAAGGAGATGGTGATGAGGGAGCTGAGTTCAAATGCCGGGTTAAAGAGCTAGTATCGAGCTTCCGGGGGATTTTTTATTTTTGGAGATATAGAGTTTTGGGGCCCGCAGGAAGATGAATTGAATGTATTTGACTTGTTTGTGAAAGACCGGGTGCTATAGCGTTCGTATTCTCAAGAGTGGATTGTAGCTTGGTGAGGCATCTTTGAGGGCGGAATTCGTGGGCTTTAAGTAGGTTGGGTTTACACACACGGGCCGTCCTGGAGTGAAATTCAAAGCCTCGTGGCCTCCGGGGTTGAAAGCAGGGCGAAACCTGTGGGGGAGAGGGAGGACGGAGGGGGGTGAGATGGAGGGAGCCATGGCCAGGCAAGTGACAACAGAGAAAACAACACCACGCCACCACTACCACCACTGCATGTATCGATGTCTTCACTAATTCGAAGATCTTCCCAGACAATTCTAATAATGATTGCTCATAACAATTAACTCCCCCGACGATGCCGGGATGAGGCCCACACGACATGCCTAAGCCTCTGCAGTACAAGTTACATGTACCTGAACCGGCGGAGATTCCTCTCGATATAGACATCCACGCTTGTAGGCATACACACACGTTGAGTTATAGCCCTCATAAGCCCTGTTCATTGTTGGTTTGTTTCTTTCTAAGAAAGTAACAAAGCCCTCATGGTTCCTTATATGTACTAGTATGGTGGGCCCCTCAACGCCGAAGTTGGCAAGAAGGTCTTAATCTGGATACCATCCATCACATAAACAGAGGGCTATGATATTTAATTTTTGACTTAGGCAACGCGAATATATAAGATCCCCCAAGTGATATGAATGCATTTGCTCCGGAGTCTTTCAAAGCTGCTCTACTTTGCAGGTCATTCGTGGGGTGTACGTCCGGTGCGAAGTTAGCTTTAGAGTGACGTTACATCTGCCGAAGTCAGCCTTTGGAGCAAACCGGAAATTTTGATCGGGCATACCAGGAGCGCTGAACTGAGTGATTCCCGACCCCAACTTGTGGGTCTATATTTCTTTTACAACTATTTCTCTCACTAATTCATGCGACCTATCTCCCTTATTTTGGTTATTTTTTAGGGATGCCTATTTCATTGAATCAAGGGCACATTTTGAAAGTGTCTTAACGGCCGGCACAATTACTGATATCAAAACAGGCCCGGCCTGGTGCGTGACCGCCGGGGGTCACAATAAGTTTGAGCTGCACTAGCTACGGGGTTCGTATTGTTCCAGGGCGTCTTAACTACACTCTTGAATGATGCATATGCTTTCCTACTGCTGTCTGACTTGGAGAACACCTGCCTGCCCCGCCCCACTGCCCCTCCTTCGCTCATGGCTCCATCCACAAAATCATGCCTCGCCGCCAGTAACCCTTCATCGAATGCGCGTAACCTGTCAATCACCTTTCATGCAAACCAAAGAAAAGTTGATGACAAAGCCATCGGTGCGATGGGCTAGGGAGATATTGTATCGACTAAATTATTGAGAGTATAATATGTGTGTGTCAGGGGAAAACACTCCCGAGAGCTCATCCGATTATGGATGGTTGTATATTGTACCTAGGATACACTCCAGATGGCTGTCCTATCTTTGGTCATACGAAACCATGGTGATGATGTGATACACCTTTTCCATGTGCTAAATCTTCCTCCTGGAGGCAGATCTGAGTGGAGCCCCGCCAACGGCACCGAGCATATATTGCGGCAAATATAGCTGAGTTTGAGCCGAAAGATCTGGGGCATCCAAGTAAAGAATTGCTCTGGACTAGGCTCCGCATGTCGGGAGACTAGGGTCGGCCCCAGCACCCTTGCTAATGGTATCGATAAGCTACCGTATCACCGTCTCTCTAGAGAAAGGGGGCCTGTGGAGGGAGGGGGATGAGGGTGAAGGTGGGTCATGTTTACCGAGGGTGTGAAGGAGCTAATTAGATAGGTTAGAGTGAAGGAGAAAGAGAGAAAAGGGGGGAAAGGGGGAGGGATTCTCTATTATGAGAGACTGAAGTGAGGTGATGGGAGGCTTAGACGGATAGCCTTAGCTAGTTTCCGAGCTTTCTCACCCGTCCTTCCGCCCCACTCCCGTTGCATATAACTTGGATTTCGGCCACTAGCTGTAGCTCGAGCTCAGGGATGCTGTGTAATTTACAATTGGAGCTTACCAAAGCCTTCACGTGCGGGTGGAGACAAGGGTTTCTATAGTGTAAGTCCCTGACTTCCTGGAAACGCATAGGGTTAGTAGCCGCGCCAAGCCGGCTAACTCCTCAAACATCAACTTTCACTTATCGTGGTTTCCATTTTCTATAGCTTGATATCATATAATTAATCTTCAAGCCTCTAGCACACGTGAGGGTCAATTGGAGAAGATCAAAGACTACACCTAAGACTTTGTTAGCGAGACGTCGGCCTCTTCCCCCCGTCGACCCCAATATTATCTATATCGTTGCATACTATGCCTAGTTTTACTCGGCACTGTACCGCACACGGGCCTGCTGTTGCGTTCATCCCCCAGTCGAAGTGGATCCAAATATGCTGCGGTCTCAAATCGGGAGGATAACTATCACTACCCGTCTCGGCTAACCACCAGCAACAGCGCAATAGAGTAACCCAACCACAAAGTGGCTTCTCAATACAGTGCCGGTAGGCTTTGCTTTCCCCCCTTCAACCCTCCTCTTCATCCAACCCATCTCCAGAAACCCCAAGGTACGAGGCTCCATTTTTTTTTTCATATACACATTTGGCTTGCCGTGGGGTCCATGGCATTGCGAGATATTGCCGGGGGCTACTGTGTGGGCAATCGCAATTCGTGATTTTCGTCTACAAACCGGGCACTGCACCATGAGGCAATATAAAAGGCATGTGCTCTGCCATCCTGGCGCTCGCTCGTTTTCATTCTATAGTATCATACCCACCCCCAATTAACTATACGTCGTCCTAGGATAATTATGTATGAGCGCGGATCCAAAAGCTGAATATTAGGTGCCTGGCTCGAATTGAATTTCGTGTCACTATGTTAGGAAGTCAAGACCCTGACGTGGGCTAGCTTACTATGCACAGGAAGTGAAATCTTCTTTAAGCTTTGACTTTATCAAGTGATTGAAGTCGGTTCCCCCCCCCCCCTACGCTTGGCTTGGCTTGGTCGAATCCAAACAGTTGAAACCCAGATTGCCGGTTACCTCAGTGCAGGAATAAGGAGAGAGTATAATGTGGCTCTAAGAGCAGTTCGAGGTTTTCACCCGCAGCAGACTACCCGACCTCAGCTTTGTGGGAGAGGGGCGAGGGGTGAACCTGCGGAGAGCATTGTCCACCTCTTGAGAGTATTTTCTACCTCTTGAGAAGAAGATATCTGACCTTGTGGTCTTTTTGAGGAGCGAGCTATCCCTACTTCCCTGAATATCTTATGCTAACCAACACCCGATGGTGGCAACCCGGAGGCCCTTCATCCTAACAGGCAGCTTGATAGACTACTGAAAATGACCTCTTTATTCCTTCTCACTTCACGGACGAGAGGTGCCTGAATCGGTAGACAACCTGTTATATCGCCCGATACAATCTCTGAAAGACAAAACTAGAATCCGAAAGTGATACTTGTAAATCGTCAGGGACTTTCCTCACATTTTTACCGACCACGGGATGTGAATTGAATTTCCTACCCAAGACCTCAAAACTCGTATATTCCCTAGGTCTATATGCTAAGGGTGTGGTGTACACGAGGCTTGACTATGTTCTCTGATGCATAGTACTCCACATAGACCAGAAACCAGTGTGTCCACACCTAGATGAGAATCTTTCATATGTACGAAATTGGAACCACATATGAGAGGTAGATACAGCCTGGTAAGTATAGAACTTTGAGGGCGAAAACAGGAAAGCTGAGATACGAAAAAATGGGTAAATTTCTGGAAAAAAACGAAAAAAAAAGAAGAGTCAGAAGACCGTGATTCTTATATGGAAGGTCATCTGCCCGAAACAAGTTCAGTTTCCAATTGAGAGAGAAGCGTTGACAAATAGCGAGATGCAGGACGGAAGTTATAAATTCCGGCTCACTGAAGTGCTGGGATTTCTCCGTTTCGGCCTTGTCAGCGTGGCATATGGTGAGGGGGTCAGAGTGAGAGAGTGAGAGACGTGCCCATCTTAGCTAGGCTTCCGGCAGTATTATTGAACACCCTATAATGCCTTTGACCGCGGCGCAGTACCACGCAATAGCGCACAGCAACTTAGTGCCCTGCCAGTATTCTTGCACAACTGCAGGGGGAGCGCAAAATATCACTGATCTTAATCAAATGGGTTAGAATTTACCACACCTATTCACCCCCTGTCCCTCACTCCTTTTATATTCAGTCTCTCTGTTCCCCCAGGCTACAGTATATACCCGATAGTCCAAATAGATAATGTTGCACAGTACGGGACGGGGAGTGGATATTAAGGGCAAGTGTGCCCGCATAGATCATCTCATACGAATCTTGAACGTGACCCGTACCGTACCTTAACCGCAGGTATTTATAGCGCAAACTAATATCCTAAATATTTATTATGCCCGAACATATTTCCCTAGTCACAATCCAGGGCTCATTCGACCAGAGGACAACAAACGGCAAATCCCTTGGCCACTATCAATACCAGATTCTACCCGAGCGTCAATCTCCAAAACTTCTCCCTGATTTCGTTATTATTATTTTTTTAATAACCCCAAGACGCTCATACCTGATACCAAGAAAGTATCCAACCGCACCCAAAGCTTCTCCCTAACGCACTTCTGGACCAGCTTCCCGGGAAAATACCTCTGAATGGGCTACAGCCGTGTGTGTTGCCACACCCCGCGCCTTGTCCGCACATCATGACCATAAAAGCACGGTCGACATGGAGGGATCCTTACATCCATGTGGCCAACCATGATAGCAATCGAGCCGAGCCGCCTGTGGTCAAAGCGCCCTGACTACCTGGTCCTTGGGCTTCCTTTCAGGACGAGCATCCTAAGCAAAATCGAAAATCCAACCAGACGAGCGGTTTTCAGAACAACTCCCGGCGGAACAGGTCACCGAGTAACATGAATCGGCATTGTAAAGCTTATAGTCCACCATAGTCGAGGGCTTCAAACCCAAAGGTTAGACCAGTACCATCTTATAGCCCTGCATTGCCGTAGTTTGGGAGAAAAGAGGGGAGGCTAAGTGGAGTGTGGGGTTGGCTATGCACTGAAAAAGGTTGGAGAAATTGGTTGCCAAGTTAATATGCTAAATGTTAGGCTTAGTTTCGGAATCCAGGATTAATACATGTCCCATAGGCATACATATATCCATCCATACATCCATACTATACTAGTACTGTACATACATACATGACAATTCTTTCCCCCGCTAGGAGTTTCTTTCCTGTCACCCCCGTGCTCGCATTCTTGTCCATTGGCTCTCACACCCCACCCCCGCCCCAAACATGAGCCCCTCCATGCTCGCCGTAGATGGAGAATAATCCGTGAAGACGTCACCATGTTTTCTTTTTCTTTCTTTCTTTTTTTTTTTTTAACTCGAAAAGTCTTTCGCCTGAAGGGAAAAATACCTAAATTGTTGGGCCAAATGGAGGTGACGGGGCTCGGAGGTATCCCTTAAATATTCAGCCTGACAAGTGAGGTTTATTTCTCCCTCCGATGGCACTTGAACATGTAGTTAGTTGGCCATGAGCACCAAATTACTAAGAGGATCCCTGAGCCTCAGGCCGATTCGCTATCGATAACATTTTTTTACAAGGGCGAGGGGTGGATGTCGAAACTCGCTTGCGTGTTGGGCGCACAGAGTATCGTGTGCTCAATGACAGGGGTTTTCACTTCCTAAATGTGGTCCCCACTATCCAGGCCTCCCTTTTTTTGTAATCAAGGAATATCCATAAATCTCATGTCTCAACTTCCGAGTTAACTTGCCGGGTTCAGTGAGTTGGCTCCTTCTTTTCCCTTGGAAAAAAAAAAGCAAGAGCTAAGCTGCGATCACACACTCCTGCTGTCCTATCAGACCACCATCCGTGTACAGATTCACGGGAGAAAAAAGAAAATTCAAGTATTTCGCATAGGGCATAAAATCAGCTTCACAAAACGTCACTCGTTGGCTCAAAATCCGGATTCGGGTGGGGTGAAAGGGAATAAAAAGCACCTTGAAACTAACTCGATACCCCTGCTAGAATACCACGAGGACGATCCCTCGAGATAATGAGGCGTATTAGCACTTGAACAGACACTTGTTAGGCCAGCTTTGATAGGATTGTTTTATAACATTAAATATGTAGGTTTCCAATGATTCCTACCTTGAAGGGTTTAGTTTCACCATTTAAACAAACCCCAAAAACCAGGTCGACAGGGCCCGCATGATTCATTGTCTCAGAAGATTGCAAAAAGTACCCGTCACATCACTCCCAATGCAGGTAGGAGAGTACAGTGATACTACGGACGGCATACAGTCTGCTCCGGCGTCGCGGAATTCTCGAGTGCCAAAGTGGCAAATCCTTGCAGCCTCGTTGCTCAAGATGCGTTAGTGGCGCTTATTTTCTGTGCCGGGACTCGCAGTGTCAAAACCTCGTGAAGCTTAAACAGACCACAAAGGCAGCAGTAACCGAGAATCCGATGTTGTGAAACCCTAAATCTATTTTACCAGCTCTTTCTCTTTACCTTCTTATGTCAAGTCCCTAAGGTTCGATGACTGGCTCCCCATAAGACGCTTATTAAAAAGCATACAGTACAGGCACCGGGGTAAATCATTGCACACTTTACTATCAAATTTGGTGTACGGGTGCACCGAATCTTACCGTTGGGCACTTGTTACTCATCTAACACCAGCATGTGCCTTGGGAGACGGTCCTTTTTTTATATCTAATCTAGTAGCGGATTTCGGTGTGGAAACTTACCTCGTAGCGTTCCACGCCACTGCATCCTCTGCGTTACTTCGCCGACGTCGGAAAGGATAGACTGGTAACCTGCTGAAGCGAGCCTCCTTCGTGTTTTCGAGAGTTGTCTGTAATATATCACATCAATTGCTGATAATTTGGGGGCTAACTCAGGATCCCCGACATCGGCGATAACCACGAACACCTCCGGGACCTACATCCATGTGTAGCGTGTGTGAGAAATAGGGTTGGGAATCAGATGAGCGGTCAGAGGGCCCCTCCCCTCCTTCGTGGAGACAGAACGTAAGGGAATCTGAGAGGCTGCCAATTTACCTCCAAGTGCAGTATGGACTCCGCTACTCCCCGGTTTATTGCTAGGATCGACAAATGAGCTCATGTTAGGGCACAATGCCGTCCCCCCGGCCAATGGATGCCGAGTGATGAATTTTCGCTGGTTGACTGTGTCCAATTAATGTGCCAGTTTCCTCTTGTGAGGCGTTGGCCAAACCAGTGGCCATATCTAAGAGAATAAAGTTTCGCGACTGTCATAACCACAATGGCTGGAGCACACCGGGCCTAATGTCCTAGTGAGCCATTACCATTATCCTGTAATAAGAGACAAGGAAAAAGCAATTTTTGGTCAGCCCACAAGTATTCCAAGCTCCCAGCACCAATTTCGGTTCGGACTCGTAACCCAAGAATTCAAGTGGGCATTATTAACCTTATCCCTACCAACAACATTGTGACAACCGACAATTACAAGAATTGATCCTTGAAGATCCTCTGAGGTCACCTCTCACCGAACAGTGAATTATTTTAGGCCTGTAAAACCGTTGAGTAGGTGTAGCATCCTATAGCTTGTAGTAATCATGTGGCTATGCTTCGGAGAGCAGTCGCTATCTCTCCCGTCTGCCGAATTAGCTCGGAACACCAACCAGTCTAGTACGATCAAAATTTTATATTGTTGGCATAAATAAGACGCTTTTTTTTTCTCAACTGTAACACATCTCCTTTGACGTACAGTAATAGCTTGGGTAATTGTGCGCTGGGTGCAACATTACAGGAAGCAAACTCCGGTCTCCGTGCACCTCTCAAATGCGCGAATTGGTGAAAAAAGCAGGAGAAAACGGGAATCAGTGAACAAGCACCCTCAATCTATCCCAGGCTAACAAACGGCTTACGAGATTCACGGGAATCGCCAGATACTCGGGCTGGAGCGGTCCCCCTAGTGCAAACCACCAACTACACTAGGTATGAGTATCTCCTGCGATCTAGTGGGTGGTGCGATTTTCGTGTTATAGTCCCTAGGACATGACTGGTGCGGAAACACAATCTTGCCACGGTCGGACATCATAAGAGGTCACTCGCAAGATCGTACATATTGCTATCAGGAGACTACCTCTTTTCCCCGCCTTGGCATACAATCAGACCCCCGAGACTCGGTCCTGTGGGCTCCGAAGGACCGGGATTCGCTGTCCCTGTTATAGTGCCCGCTTAGGAAGCCAGCAGCCGCGGAGCGATGTCAGACGCGTGGGCTATGTGGGGTGAGAACCGTGCCAGGAGTAACTAGGGAACAGTGGTGAGGCAGCTGCGGTCCTCCCATTCCCTGCACCCAGAAAAGGGTAATACCTAATCATTGGAACTGTTGTATTTGTATCAGTCACTTGTGTGGGGCGAGGGTTCGAAGGTGGACAGGGTAATTTCCAAGAACCTCTGCCTCCTAGGGAGATTCTCAAAGAGAAAATCGCATCTCGGGGCATCCCGAAACATGTCGAGGGGGGAAAAAGAGCCCCCTTTGAGCAACTCCTCGACCATCAAGACCACTCCAGACCCAACCTTGCCGAGAAAACCAAGAGGTTGGTGCTCCAGCACCGTTTGAGAGTAGTATATTCAAGACTTGCGATCTTTTCTCCCAGGCCCACTTTTTTTCTAGGGAGGTTTTCGCATGTCGCAATACTCCGATTTGGCACAGCCGGAACAACCCTACTCCCTATGTTACTGAGCTAACTAAGCATTGGGGACAGCCTTGGTATGACAAAATAGGGGAGAAACGACTTCTCGCTTAGTCTAAGCCCCGCCGAGGTACTGTACTAGTACGTGTACAGTACGTTTTCTACTCTTATGCGGCACAACACGAGCAGCTCGAGAGCCCAGTTTGGCGGTCTCAATCAGCGTTCGCCTTATCGCTAGACTAAAGCCAGTGTTTCGCGTGACCAACAAGGCCTTTCTCTAGAGGATAGTAAGTTACCCCAGATAGTATAATACTCGCCATATTACTAGCACGACACCCTACAAGTAAAACGCACAACACACTATTCTACCCGAGCACTGGTCTGGGTACTTTACGAGTTCCTTTGCCTTACTTTCGGGAACACCCCGCAGCCGAGTGATTATTCTTGCATCCCTCCATTTCGAGACGGTATGAAACCCTACCAGGTGTCCAGAAAATTTTAATCCCGCCATGGGACCCGAAAAGAAAAGAGCCCTGTTACGGGGCAAATTCCACTGGAGAATACGAACATGAAAGGAGAAGAAAAGGAAAAAACAAGAAAGAGTGGAGACTGGAAAGAGCATGAAGCGGCTCCACTCTTCCGGATAATAATGCAACGCACAGAACCCTCGCATTTAGTACACCTTTCGGCCTTGTGATCTGCTGCGAAGAACCCCTTGCTCTACGGTACTTCTCGTACAGAAGGACTGAGCGGTGCCTCAAAGGCCTTCCATCGCTTCCATGCACCCACCTCTGTGCTGCTGTTGCATACCGCGCTGGGTCGAGTGCGGTCTGCTACTGTATAGTACCAGTGCAAGACAAACATCACACCGAACGGAACGGCAGTAGTACCCCGGGAAAATTCCACACCAATACAACCTTACTACCTCCAGTTTATGCATAATTTTTCTCCTCCCTCCCTCCCCCCTTTTTCCATTTTTTCAACACCACCGAAGCACCGTTACAGGAAATACCTTTCACCCTGGGCAAATGCAGCTCAGAGATGAATAGCCACAGACGTCTCCTTGTCAGATCAATCCCAGGTACGGTTACACCAGCCCGTCAAGCCAGGTATGGTACCGGTAAAGATACGGTACAGTGGGCTATATCACCCCCCACGTTATTTTACCTTCTGCTTCTAACCCTAATACAAGTACTATACGGTAAGCCTTGCATGGAGGTGTTTATGGCAGTCCAATATAATCCATTGCCATCGAAGTGCCCATGAAATTGAAAAATATTACGTTCAAAGTGAACTGAAATAAGCCGGGGAAGCCCTGGGGAATACTATATGGAGAATTAGAAGTGGAGTATTAATGCTATGTCCGAGTCGACGTGCCCGTACCCCGGCAATAGCCGTATCACTTTAACGGTAAATTTAATTATTATAACACACGAGGCACGTGAAAAATGAAATATATTTCTTGCTGCGGCAAAGATGGAAATGATACTGTTCACGTTCTAGCCCATGGAAATCTTCGAACACCGTGACCGATACCCCTAAATATACTTGTGTTTTTACCGTATTATTCCAACACCGGTGCCGATACCAGCAATACCAATAGAGTACTGGATCATGAGGTGCCCTAAATTCCTTTTATTCGCCCAAGTATTAAGCCAAGAGTGGAAATAAGGGCGTAAGCCTTAGACTCTGGCACCAGTTGATATTGTTTGGACCACCCGCTGTTTTTGTCCATAAACGTGGGTCGCGGTAAGATCCTAAACAATTGAACTGTGAGCTAGCAGTCCAAAAAGTACCCTTCCCGGAAAAGGGGTGAAAACCCCAGCAAGAGGTGAGATGTTCAACCCCGTTAAGAGACACACAAAAAATAATACCCCCCCAGTTCTTACCCGAGGTTCCGGTATCTATCTATCTATCCTGTAAAATCGTCTTTCTATTTTTTGGGTTGAGGAGCAGGAATGTCGCATGTACAAGTACAGTACAGTACTCGAGTACTCGAGTACCGTAGCTAGAAGCTATGGCGTGAACAAAACCCAGGATGTTCAGATACTATCGGTAGCGCGACACACACTAACACAAGTACTACTTCTGCACTGCTGTTTATACAATTCTGGTTTAGTCCTACACTCGTAGTTAATATAAGGAAACATGTACTTGTCCCAGGCAAGAAGTACCTGCAAACAGGACGGTCTTCATTACAACCAACTTGCTACAACTGGTGACACATCACATTCAGTGATTCAACCAATCATCCTCCTTGATTCCTTCTCACGATAGCTTCAAGTCTTTTTATTCAGGCTTACAGGGTCCGATTTCATCCTATGAGGAGGATTAATACATTATTAATCCATCCATACGAATTGTACCAGGTCATGGGTAAACGAACACATAATTTTTCGAAAAACAAGACCATGCAGATGGCATTGTTGCTGGCTCAGTCAGTGGAAAAGAACTTTCAGTTGGAGAAGGAAGTTGCACGACTGAGGCATCATGTGGCTATCTTGTCAAGAAAGATACAGGTGAAGCAGGATGAAGGAAGGAAGGGAGTTTCGGGACCAGAGGAGAGAGAGGAGAAGAAGAGAGGGAGAGGGGAAGAGGAGGAGGGAAAAGAGGAGGTGGCTGTTGAGGTGGCACAGGCACAGGAGGTGGCTGAGGAGGGTATGGCGATAGAGGCAATGAGTGGGGCTGAGGAGGTGGCTGAAGGTGGAGTGGGGGAGGTGGCGGTACCAGAAGTGGAGGTAGGAGAGGAGGAGGAGAGAAGGGATGAGGGAATGGAGTAGGTGGATAGACGGATAGGGAGCAGACCACCAATTGGGCCTTGGGGAGGGTGGGTGATGGTAGAGGGGAGGAAGAAGAGAAAGGTGAGGGGTAGGAGTTTGGATGAGGGGAATGAGCCTGTGTCGCCTTGGTGGCTAAGGGGGGGGATGGCCTGGTAGGGGCACTGACTGGACCAAGAGGAGGGAGGAGACAGGGAGAGGAGGGAAGTGGTACCGGAATGGGGAGTATGCTTAGACGTGGTAGGTTGCGTGAGAGAGAGGGTGGGGAACATAGGACTGGAGAAGAATAGTTTGTTGGTTGGCTAGTTAAATTGTATTTTAGTGGGGTTCACCGGGTTTTAGGCCCATTCAGGGAGCCTTTGGGTGGTGCCCATGGTGAAGAGTAGTTGAAGAGGTAGAATTATTGGGGCGCTGTCTGGTTACTGGAAGGTAACTATGCTTATATAGGCAAAGACATCTGCAATAATTTGAATAAAAAGTTTTTTTAAAAAAAAAAAAAAAAAGTACCTGCAAACAGAGGGGGTCTATTTTGTATGAGCGCTCAGACCCGCACAGATGTTTTATCATATATATTTTTAATCCCTGTTTGTGGGTACTTCTTGCCTGGGACGAGTACTGTAAGAACAAGGTCACATCTTATCGTCTTTAAAATCATCTTCACAGTATTCATCCGCGACTCAAAGTACTGGACTGCACTATCATACCATTCCACCAATAAAAGTAACTCTACACGCCCTGGCCAGCCTAATACCTTGTGATGCTCATATTTGAGTCAACATATCTGTCACCACGTCCTTTATCTTTGAACAATTCCACGAGATGGGATACCCAGGCCCTTTGTAGGGCTTGGCCGTGGACACTAGTAGTATTAGAAATATGAGAGGATGAGAGGATATATTTGTAGAAAGAAAAGAGGTGGAGACATGAGAGAGAGAAAGGAGAAACAGGAGCTTGCTTAACTAGCTTTTTCATGTTTGGTATGATACTTGTTACCTGGCTTTTGGAAAAACTTTTTGTTGGGATTTTTCTGTTGCCAGGCACTTTCACCAAACTGCCCTCCAGGTCTGTTTGACCCGCCGTGCTGGGGGAAAAAGGCAGCAGATCTCGGAATGCACTCAACAGATACAAACATTTCCCGTTGCTCCCTTCCCCCCTCCGCATTGAGCCCCCAAATATCCCGCATCTACCCAATGCCCACAAAAACCCAATTCCGCAGTGGAGGTCTGGACCATTTGCCCATCATGTGGGTCCGCGCACTTGCGGCCAAAATCTACGCCTTACCGCACACCCCAGACAGGAAGCCCGACTCTCTGGCCCTCGGGATAAAGGAGTTTATGGACACCCCGCGAGACAACTAGGAAAACCCCTGGAAATTCAAGTTCGGCATGTTCCTCAATACAGCGGACGCGACGAATCACTGCACGCTACCTGAGCACTTTTCTTGGCTTGTAGTCCACGGGAAGTTTGGGAATGTGGGGTGCTAGATAAGCCCATACCGGAGATCGGAGGGTTTGTTTTCGCCTCGGAGGGGGCGCTCATTGGCGGGTCGTACTAGGGACCGCGAGGATACAGGAGATGTTATAGGTTTACTCTAACGGGATTTGACAAGGTGTCTAGAACGCGAGGTTTTATTGTTGATCAGACTTTTGATTTTGATTTTGGGGGTTGCGGATTTTACGATCCATGGATTCAAACGATAATAGCGCTATAGACTACCCTGCAGTGATACACCCTGATTCAAAACTCACAATGCGAAAGCCTACCTTCGACTCTTGTATGGTTAAAATGGGCTCAGAGCCTTGCACTAGTACAAATAGATCTCTCAGTAGCAGTATCATGTGGTTGTCGTTGCAGAATCGAGGCTAAGAGACAGATGTTGAGACCAACATTAATCCTTCCAATTATTGTGAGTGTACTCGTACAGTCATTCGGCGAAAGTCTTCGTGAAAAAGGAGTTTCTCTTTGACGGAGATTGCGGTGGCCAAGGGGGTACTGCGTAACTGGGGTCCGTGTGGGAGAGGGGTGCGTCTCATGAGCTAAGAGAAATCCTGCTCTTACCAGGCGACGGTGAGTGCTCGCACATCGGCAGGGGATACCCGGGTCACTGAATGCAAAGTGAGCGTAGCTATATTCCATGCATTATCCAGGCTCACACGTGCCCAACGACCGAACCATCGACCCAGAAACCGCTTCTTCCCAATCACATCCACGGAACCAAGATAGCCCAAGTGGCGAATTGTCACCTCCGGACAGGAAAACTGACCCCTCCTGTGGAAGGTGGGGGGAAAGGGTGGAAACTGTTGAAGCAACCCTCTTCATTCGTCGCCAGTAACAGGTTTCAGTTTCCCGGAAAGTTGAAGCAATCCCCCATATGCGAGAGAATCTTTATAATAATCTCAAACCATGTGACTTCCCTACGGGAGAACCAATTCCTCTAAATCTGGCGGTTTTTGGTTTTATCATAATTTCTCGTTTTTCCGGAGGACGCTATCATACGGTACTCACCCCATCAGGAGTTTTTCGGGTGTTGCATATGCGCGACACCTGGGCAATTCTCTTCGCATGAAGTTAAAATACATCTACAGAATTAACAAAAAAGAAAGAAGAAAGCCGGGCAAGCTCACCTTACTTGCTTGTCAAAACATCAACTCGCTAGGAAGGAGCCCCAAGCAAGCTAAAACACCCCCAAACCAACTTGAATGTCAAGTCATCCGAACGATGAGGTTGCAAAAGAAAACATGCCCCTTCTAACAATTTTATCCATATCAGCGCTACCAGCGCCGTTAGCGATGCAGGCTCACCTCAAATTCTTAGAGCTCGGGTCTCTTTAGTGAAGGACCCCTGTAGTGATAGTCTCCTCCTTACTTTGTGTTTCGGTGAGGAGTTATATGGTGCGCCGGGATGTACAGATTTGGTATTTCCAACGGTTTACCCCCTTGGTTTGGATATGGTTTGCCAGCTGCGCTCGAGACTTTGTTCTTGATATTCCAGTGCCGGTACCGGTACTGTAGTTGTCCCGGACAAGAACTACTATTGTATGGTAAAATATCTGTGCGTATCTGGGCCCCCATACAAGATACACGAATATAACCCCTACTGTTCCCGAGTGTTTTGGGCCCGAGACAGGTAATTCTCGCCATGGACAAGTAAGAGTACAGTACCGCACTAAAGTACAGTCAGGTACCGGTATGTTGTGCGGTAAAATGTGGAGGCCATCCACACCCCCTGTGGCCCCCATGCCACCTCAAGCTACTGTACAAGTACTGTACTCGGGTACAGCCTACAGCTCGTTAACACGGCGCCGCACCGGTACACCATCGTGGCAAAAATCGAGTAATCAGTAACGTCAATAAGGTGCTGTAGGGCGGTGAACGCAATCACCCACACACTCCAAACCCAGCCGTTTGCCCCCTCCCCCACAAGTGCCGTACCGGTACAGTAACATTACAGTAACACAAACACCTTTACCACACAAAACCACTTCATCTCCTCCCAGCCGGTCCCCGTGCTTGCCGGGGTGAGGCGAACTTTATTCCGCGAGTGAGAAGGCATGACAAGTGTCGAACCCCACGATCTGGGAACCCCGGAGAAAAGCCAAAAACCATGTCCCTTCCCGGGTGAACCCCGACAGGTCGGTTCGATATCCGTTGTGTGATAGACACGTGTTGTGTTATGATAAATACCGGTATTAAGGATTCCGGCTCTTTCCTAAACCCTCGCCTGCTGAACCAATCCGCGTCCATGCTCGACATGGGGAAAGGGGGAGGGAAGTGGGGGCGCGGTGCGATGTGGGAGAGCAAAGACAGAGGGGTGCAGAACCATGATGGAGCTAGTTATCCGTAGACTTTCCACCAATCTATTCTGTAGTACTTGGATTAGCCTTTCTAGGCGAAAAAATATTCGAAAATCCCCGATTTGATAATTCAAAGCAGATACCGGTATGAGATTAGACCCTAATATAGGACTTACTGGTGCCTTACGTTAGGACGATGCCAGTGGAATTTTGGTCTAGCCATAACATTGCAAGGAATTCGGAATTGCCATCCTCCTACACAAACAAACTACCCCCTGTATCTACTCAACCAGAGCACAGTGTTTCCAAAATCAAAAAACCCGGAGCTATCCTCCGATCGATTCTCCATCGATTTAAGTATTAATATTAAGAAAGAGTTGTAGTCGAGTGTTGGTACATTTCTTGCCGAGGTGTTTTCCACGGCCCCACCTAATTGTCGCACATAATAACTGTATGTTCTAGCGAAGGGTTGATATGATAGCCTACCCTATTGGAGGGCTGATACAACATGCCTTAAATTCCTGTTGTTACAGTAAATCTGCTAGCAGTATCACCCTGGGATAAGATACAACGTATCATACAGTGCGCGGGACTCCCACACCTAATAAAGGTAATTATTTTTTCGTCCTTACCCCTCGCCTAGCTCTCCCTCGCGTGGTGTACTGGTACTACGGTAGTACTCCAACTTTGTCGGAGGAAGTGTTCTCTGCACCCACCCTTCAGGATCAAGTTTTATAGGCCCGTGGCAGGTTCGGCAGATATATGGGTATGCTCCTCGTAATTTTTACTTTTGATAAGAGAATATCCACGAGAGGAATCCGCTTGCTCCAGACCTTCTGGCGCAACTCGCCCCTTAAGTGGTAAGGGTATTGAAGGCCAGAGGGGGCACTTTTATTTTTTGTGGCTAACCTACAGATACCGGTACGGTAGGGCAAAGAGGAGTCTTCCCCATCCTTTCACGGATAAAAGCTCCGGGACCTAACAGTTAACTTCGCAAAAGGCCGAAGATCTTCAAACCGATATATGTGGCGGACCCTGCATTGTGTTCTTACCCGTGACACTTGATAGGATCTGTTCGGGTCTAGATCCTCCAGCTCAGGTCCTCCCGATTATCTCTCAGGAGCGCGGAATGTCTGAGAACAAAGACAAGGTATCAACCCTCCCACATCCTGTACCCTTTCATTTTCACCGCTATCTAGACACATAATCACCACTTCCGAATACGGTACCCGTTAATCCTACCTTCCTCTTCCCTCTCTTTTGATAATTGACCTGCCAATCACAACACCTCGCGCGCTAGGAACGGGGGGCGCTATGGGGTAGAGGAGGATCAGTGGTTAACGTGTTGTTTTGTGGGGTGCTGTGGTATCTGGCTGCTCGATTGGATTTTAGTAACGTAACTGGTACTACGGGTAGGGGAAAAGTATTGGGACAAACAGGGGGGGTATAGTTGGCCGGTGCAAAAACTCCTTCACTCGCATAAGTTGAGGCTACTGGATACCTAAAAAGAAAAACAACACCAATTATTTAATAGCCGAGCTAATATCGGACACTATTTCTCGCCTACCTACAGACATTTGCCCCTTTCGTATGGTGGGGGACTCATTAAACCGAACCAGTTTGCTGCTAAAAATCGGTAAATTTTATTAGCCGAAGGCTGGTTCGCCACACCAGATATCAAAAAAATAATTCTATTAGAAGAAAGGTTAGCTTAATAGAATCAGACTAATAGAAAGCAAAATGAAAATAAAGCAAAAGTGAAGGAGTTATCATGAGTTAAAGTTGAGTGATTTTTGGTGAGGGAAATGAGAATGTTGTGGCCAAAAGGAGGTATTTGTTGTGAGTCATTGCCATGGTGATAGGCTCAGTGATAGTCCATGATGCAAATTAGCAGGTAAAAAGCAAAGATGAAGGAGTAAAAAGGGGGTGACCCAACAGATATATTCTGGCAACATATAGTATCACAAAGCTCTACTCGTACCAATACCAGGCTGCTGGAATTGAAAAATGCCATCTCAAAGAAAGCAAATCCACCATTTGAAAGCCTTGTGAAAGGTGAATGCAATCAAGAGAAAATACAAGTATGATAACAACCCTGAGTTCAACATTTCAGATGATTTATTAGCCCAAATCAATATCATTGATGATGTCAGAACCAAAGATAATGATTCTTCAGTGTTGTAAACTCAGGGTGAAAGTGATTCTGATGAAACGGAAGAAGAGCTTGAGTATATGGATGTGGAAGATGCGGAGTGGGATGCAACCCACTTATCTGGAATGGTAGGAGAAGGAAACCTCTGGTAGCAGATGAAACAAGGTCCAAATATTACACTGAATGGCAGAAGACTCCGATATAGCCATGGCCATCAACCAACGAAACAAAGCCAATAATGTATTGCAGCTTGTAAGCTTGACTTGCATAAGGCAGCTGCCGGTTGTAGACCACTAATCTAGTTATTTTTAATAAAAGCTGGGTCAGCAGCTACATCTGGCAGCTCCCAAGGGCAAGCAGGAGAGGGCTAATGGAGGTGGATGCTGGAAGAGGCCAAGAAGATGAGGAATTGGGTGGGGATATCCAGTTGTAGGGGGAGGCAATGGTGGGTGGTGGGAATCAAGATTCGCCAAGGTTAGCTATCAGGGTAGAAAATAAAAGGGAGAAAAGAGATAGTGAAGAAGATAATGATAGTGTTGGGCTTTGGGAGGAAGATAGGAGTGGGAGTGGGGAAGTTATATCCTATGAGTCTTTAGAGATGATTCATGCAAAAGACCTTCAATTAGCAATTCTTGACTTGGAGAAAAAGATGGATTCTAAAGGTACTCACCTGACAGGCCAGAATCTATCTCAACATCGAGCAGTATTGACGCTATTGTATCTTTAGCAAACAAAAGGTAAAGAAGAAACTAGAAGGCTTCTCACCTAAATGGTTGCAAGGCGTTTTAAACAGGGAACATATTTTGCAAAAAAAGTAATCTCCTGGGAAGTTACCTGGATGTGAGAGAGAAAAATTGGCAAGGGGAAACAGGGTCACTTTGGGAAGGGCAAATCCTGATTTGATGATAAGGGGTTCAACCCACTGTTAAAGACTATATTTCTGGAGTGGGTGAGAGTAAGAAACTCTATATTTATCTGGGTATTAAAGTATTAGAATTAGGAAAAAACCTAACTTACATTGTATAGACCTAACAGCTGAAGCTTTATTGAAAGCAGTTAGTCAATATTGCAACTCAACAAGAGCTACAGCAACTATCCAAAGTGTGCTTGTAGATGCAATGGGTCTGCAAGCTGATCCAGTAGCAGAGGGAAGTGCTATAGCACCCTCCTATAGCTAACGGGTACAAGCAAGAACTGCATAGAGATGGTTAAAAAAGATGGGATTTTTATACAAAAGGGTGCAAAAAGGTGTATATGTGGATGGACATGAGTGGGTAGACATTGTGGAATACAGAAATTCAGTATTTCTCCCAGCTTGGAAAAGGTACTATTTGGGAATGGTAGTCTTTAAAGAGGATGGTACTTGGCATATTCTGGAGTCACTACCTGCAGGCAAAAAACCTATCCTATTTATCATGCATGACGAATCAACATTTAATGTGAATGATGGAAAAAGAAAGCCCTGGATGGAGGATGGGAAGTAGTCTCTATGATGGAAGGAAAAGGGAAAGGGAATAATGGTCACTAGTTTTCTTACTCCTGGTGGCCATCTTCAAGTTCCCAGTAATATTCCAGACTCCCACTTACTAGAGGATCCAATGTGGCCCATGCATAATGGTAAACCAATTCGAGATACTATTGAGTATCTTGAATATGGTAAGGATGACTACCAGGCTGGAGACAAGATAGTTGAGCATGCTATGAAAGTTGTATTACCTACTTTTTATTGGGCCTTTCATGGCTGCCAAGGATTATTTGCTTTTGACAACACTGCCAATTATAGCTGCTATGTCCTGGATACTATTCTGGTTTCACATATGAACTAAAACCTGAGTGGAAAACAGCCTCTCATGTGGGAAGGGTTCATCTATTTAAAGCAGCAGCCACAGTCTATGGTTTTTCCTTTAAACTATCACAACTTCCTTGTTTGGGGCAAGGCAAAAGGAGTAGAGCAGGTACTATGGGAGAGAGGACTTTGGCAGCAGTGCTGATCGGATAGCTTTCCCTTTCTTCTTGAATGCTCTAAGTGGAATGACAAATCTACTTGTAATCTGACAATGATAGAGGAATGCTGTACAAGAGTTGTTTTGAGGGCTGAGAGAGACATCTATGAGCAAAAGAAATACCTCCAGGAGGAACTCAAAGGAGCTGGACAAGAAGTTATCTTCTATCCTAAGTTCCATTGTGAGCTAAACTTTATTGAGAGGTTTTGGTGTACAGCCAAATATTACGCATGAGAAAACTGCCACTATAGTTTAAATGGTTCAAGGGAAATGATTCTCAAGGCTTTAAATTTTATATCTTCAGTCTCTATTCACCACTATTATCTGACATGCATTAGGGCTATTGAGGCATATGATGGTGGACTATAGTACAGAACTCTTCAGTTCAAGAGTGCTGTATAAAAAAGTCACCAACATATTGAGGATAAGATGAAGTGGTAACAGTCTATCCTCTACTCCATTTAGACTACCTTAGAGCATTTATCATTCCTCCTCCATTCTCCCACAAACATCTTTCTGTTTAGTATACACATCTGACAAGGGCTTAATTTCCTTTCTCTTTCCTTTCATCTATATACTCCTTGTGCGCTCCTGAGACATTTTCTGTCATCTGATATTTTTCTATTAGTTATTAAATTCAAATATCATACTGGTCGGGTTCAAGGAGTCCCCCACTATACAATAGGTCCTAATACTTCATACCTGACTCGAGTGCTCGTACAGTACGATGGAGTTTTATCCCCTGCTGTACTTGGGTGTACTGGTATTTCATGTCCAGTTACATAAGTCTGCTCCTAGGTCAATAATCTCATCTCTGATCAGAAGACCACAACATGTCTATTATACATGTCTAACCTGCATGTCTGTCCTACTTACCTCTTTTGCATATCTGATCCATACCACCTACATGAATCAAAGAAGCCAGAGTCATGCAGCTAAAGGGAACTTGAGAGCTAAATCCCAAAGGTGTATAGTATCATGAAACTACACGAGATGAGTGTGTAATGGTAATTACACTCCATGATAATCCTAGATAGAACTAGACATGAATTGATTAGTATCTCAATATTCATGGAAAGACCTGCCAAAGGGTGAGTTATCTTATAGTATCCGAATACTTGTGAACACAACTGCTATTAAATATAAGCAAAATATGCGTAGAAGTACTAGGTTTTTTTGTAGTTAGAAATATTCGCAGACTAGAAGTCTTTGGCTACTCTAAACAGATATAATTGCATATGAGTTTAGACTAAGAGTATTTTGTCTACAGATCTATCAAGAGGTAAAAGAAAATCGTACTTCATTCAATACTTCCCATTCTGGCCACCCAACAATTTTTAATGATGCTGAAAAACAGTGATTGGAGGCCTTCGTGACATGTAATGCACATATTCAACAACTTAGCTGAAATCAAATATATCTAGAAATAGACTATGCTTGCAGCCCCCATACTGTAAAGAGCATAATGGAGTCACTTGGCTATTACTAGTATGTACCACAACAAAAACTCTCAATTTGACTAGCCAATTGCCCTATTGGAGTTGTATGGTATCTGTAACTGGTACGGGTACTAGGTTATGTTTTATGTTTTATGTTTGGTTTCACAGCATCGTTTGATACTTGTATTGTTTCGTGTGCTATCAGTTGATACACACAATATTTTATATTTGATTTCACAGTATCATTTGATACTTGTAGTGTTTTGTGTGCTATCGGTTGATACACACAATATTTTATGTTTGGTTTCACAGTATTGTTCAATACTTGTGTTATTTCGTGTACTATCAGTTGATACAAACAATATTTTATATTTGATTTCACAGTATCGCTTGATACTTGTATTGTTTTGTGTGCTATCAGTTGATACATACAAGGTTTCATATTGGGTTTCACGAGTATCATGTGATACTTGTATTGTTTTGTGTGCTATCAGTTGATACACACAATGTTTTGGAATATCGCTCATACTGGAGATAAGTGATATGCTGTATTTAAAGAGCGGTGATTTCCACGATGGAAACAGCAGACTTCGACAGACAGTATTGTTAATATGCTTGGTTGAACAGTTACTTCTTTGATTTCCAATTACATTCCGATCGAAGACTCCTTTAGTAAGCCGCACTCACTTCTTGTTGATCAAGAAGCCATCTGCTTCTATCCTACTGTTACATTACTAGGGCCCAGCCCGCACATGTTACAGTATTAGAAATATCCCAACTAGACCTTTGATGATTGGTTTCCGGTATGATAGACCAATGAGTCTACCTTCTTCAATGCAGGATTAGGGAATCGCTTATAGGTAATGAGAAAAGCAAGCAAGAAATTCCATCCTGATTGTATTGATAAAACGTTTAAGAGTGGCTAGCAAACAAGAATAATCTGGAATTCTTTGTATGTGTAATGGGGGCACCCCTAGGAAGATGGATCCCAAGGTTGTGACCGCACCGAACAACTTCAACTTATCGCCAAAAGTTCATACCAATGTAAGAGTAAAGTAAACGGTAAAACTTAATATCGTTAAGCCTGATGCTTCACTCAATAAACGTCTCGAGAGGATTGATTGTTGGAGTAGGAGAGTTCTCGCATAGACTTTCAGGTAGTTTTATCTTATGCCAGAAACTCCCCCATCAGTTTACTCCAACTATTCGAGCACACCCTTCTNTTTGGGCATGCATGTGTCGACGCACTGTAGTCGGTGGTCACCTTATGCGGTTATCGTTTCTGCGGTGCATTTCCAATTTGCCTGCCGAGGTGAAAACTTCTGCGCATCAGTGTCTTGCCAGTGGCTAACCGTCAAGGCACTTCATGAACTAGACTATCTATGACACTCTTCCCATATGCATTGATCTCTACTTGACTCTGGAAGCTACCGTGAGCAGTTTATCTGTTTACTATTTACGGGTCTCGGGCTTCCGGTGTCTTCCGCAGGGCACGGTAGTCCGGAAGTGATCCAATGGGCGCTACCCATGACCACTACCTCGGATATGCCTTACCTGTGGTAGGAATCATGCTTTTCATGTCTCTGTACTTCCCTTTCAGAGCCTATAGCGTTGGGGACACCTTCGGCCTTGGTAGGTGTAAAACTCTCCCAGTTACCCCGGCACCACCTGGGACTATCTTTGGGACCCCTAGAGTTAACACCCGTTAACTCCGTCAGTTTTGGTCCGCTTTACTCCGAACATCTTGGAGGAGGTACTCCACCTTCCACCCTGTGCCCTCTTGTATAACCTGCGAACAGCTTACGGTCGACCGGACGGCAGCGACGTATACGGTGTTGCAAGCATGTCTCCAAAGTTTCCTCTTTGCTAGACTGCACACAACTACCCAACCGTTTGCCCATGACGTCCGGGCCTCAAGGCGGGGCCGGAGGGGCATGATAGGAATAATGTCTCCAATTTACAGCTTCCTCGAAGCTACGTAGCTCGCCCAATAGCATCCCCCGGAACCCCAGATTCCAGTATCATGCCTGGCTTCACGTGACAAACATTCCAGTCATTTTTCCTGAACTCCCCGTGGGACTTCTTATTGAAAGGTAGGGTAACTCAGGCCCTTGGGCAGGGTAACCCAAGCCCCACGGCAGGGTAACCTGATCCTGAGAGTAGAGTAACCTGTCCGGTGGACAAGATAACTTTTCCCTGTTACCCTGTCTATCCCGTTGCCGGAGATAGAAGCTTCTGACCTTTCTCCAGTTACCCGGCCTAGCTGAGAAACTGCCCCTTCAGACGTCCCTAAGTACGCTGACACCGCTCCCGGGTGTATCCAGGTACCTAAGTCCATGACCAGCCAATTCCGTTCATTCTCGGAGCCCTGGCCATCGGGTCTCTGTAGGTCAAGTACTTACTTGCCTGCCGGTTCCTACCAGTTCGCCTCCTGGCTCCCTGTATGGGTATAGGTTCCATCTGCCATAGCTCATATATGCTAGGTCATTACAGTGTGGTACTATGTAATATTTCCTACCAGTAAGTGCTCTCTCTCATATGGGTAACAACACCTTAGCCTTGAAAATTTGAGACTTGACTTCTTCTTTTGAGTCAAATGGCTGAGCACTCAATGCTTCTATCTAACAACTCGTTCATGAGAGTAGATGTGCAACGTAGCTACATAGATGAATAATGAAATAGTAAAGTTATAGGTAAGAATATACAAAGATGATAGTGTGAAGAGCTCATCCTCCTGGGTCCCAGTGACCTCTTTTATACTTATTTTTCATGCCAACCTTAATACTGTGACTTATACTCTTGAGTTACTTGCCATAGTCATGTACGCTAATTATGTCATATGTGTGAGACCCATGACTTGCTATTTGAGTCAAGTGTAAAAGTTACAATATCATACAAGTTGTAATTGCAAGTTGTTCAAACACAGCATCCAATCAAAATATAACAATAACTTACAAGTGTGAGTTGTGTGAGATTCTATTACTACAACTGTGAGTTGTGGTACAAAAGCCTAGCTAATCTGCTTTACTAGTAGGCCTAACTTGTTAGTTGATAGCCAACTCTAAGGACAAGTGAGTCTAGACTAAGGCCCGATATGTGATGGTGTGATTGCCAGGAAGGCTCACTTTAAATTCCAGGATAGGAGTAGTATAAGAAGTGTATTGTATAATGAATATATTGATAAGATCCCTTCTCCATCATTGATAATTCTGTAAAAGCGTGGGTGGTACCTCGATATTTATATTCCGTATCTGGATGTTCGCAAGCTATCTATTTTCCCTTGCTCTTCTGGTACGAACTTCCTAGACCCTGAAAACCTTTATCCTGCTTGACTCTGAATTTGTCAGATGGTAGGGATAGTGTAATCACCCCACTCCTTGTATTGTCCTCTCTGTCTATAGTTACTTGAATCCTTTCATTATGGCAAATGGTTACTGGTTGTTTCTCTACATATAGAGTGATCAGCTCTGACGACAGACTTATAAATGCAGGTGGGCATACTGTCTACCTGCGTCAACCTGCAGGAGACATGCTCCTGTCTTATTGCACCAATAGTGCTTAGACCTCGTTACACTCAGGGTTAACCTTTCACATAGTAGGCCATTATCGGGCTCTACCATATCATGCCTCTTGCTGTGGGTGAACGATTCTCTCTTGAGTGTTGTGCTCTCGTCAGGATTTTCCTTCACACTCCTCCACCAATGGACTTGAAATTCAGTGTTACTGCCTGCATGGTGGCTGGAGACTCCTATCGGAGCAGCTGACCTCCACCCAGTTGGCATCCATCTATTGGCGCAGCTGAGTGATCTTTGCATGCATTTCTCTCTACAACCAGCTGACTGATTTAGTTTGTTTGACTCTGTCAGGATAGCTGGGAGTCCTTTCTTAAAGACTTAGTATAACCGGTATGGGTACTAGGTTAAGTTTATGTTTGGTTTCTCAGTATTATTTGATACTTGTATTGTTTTGTATACTATCAGTTGATACACAAAACGTTTTATGTTTGGGTTCCTAGTATCGGTTTATACTTGTATTGTTTCATGTGCTATTAGTTGATACACACAATGTTTTATGTTTGGTTTCACAGTATCAGTTGATACTTGTATTGTTTTGTGTGCTATCAGTTAATACACACAATGTTTTGGAATATCGCTCATACTGGATATAAGCGATATGCTGTATTTAAAGACCAGCGATCTCTATAATGGAAACAGCAGACTTTGACTGACAGTATTCTAAATATACTTGCTTGAACAGTTAATACCTTAACCTTCTAGTACACCCCCTCAAAGCCTCCTTTAGTAAGCAGCGCTTGCTTCTTGTTGACCAAAAAGCCTTCTGCTCCTATTATACTGCTATGTGACTAGGACCCAGTCCGAACACATTACACTTAGTGAGAACCCCTCAGTCGGCAACCTTTGGTGGTGGTGCAATTGAGGGTATTGTCCCCACGTCCTATTGGTAGAAATTAACTCATTCTCCAAATACTCCGATGGACCCTAGGATCTAACATGTGACCTTTTGCCAATGCTCACATGACATGCCTCTTAGGCTATGCCAGTCCGTCTTATCTGTAACATAACTAAACCTCCCTCCATTCTGTCCGGAGCCTATCCAAAAACATAACTAATCTTCCACCTCTATTACTGTTTCTAATATACTATAAGGTCTAAACTAGTATTTATTCTTAGTAAAGCAAAGGTGGACTCTTTCTTCTATATTTGAAAGGTTATGTATGCTCAACTTGTTTCCTTTTAGCATCATTATTGTGAATATTATAGATGGGTGTAACGGGGGCACCCCTAGGAAGATGGATTCCAAGGTTGCGACCACACCAAACAACTTCAAACTTATCGCCAAAAGTTTACACAGATGTAAGAGTAAAGTAGACGGTAAAACTTAATATCGTTAAGCCTGANTTTTGTATGTTCCACAGGGGCTAAGAGCAGCAAACGTCGCTTGTGGAACCTACAAAACTTAGGCGCTGTACCTCCGTAGAACGTGTACCTATGTGGATTCAAATGTAATGCCTTATATAAGCAGGGTTAGGGGAGTTTAATTGAAAATTTGTGATTTGGTGGTCATATGTTCAATCCATCTGTCCAGCTATGTATTTACCTTATTTTACAAAATAATTATGTAATCATTTCTGGTCAGATCGTAGGATATTATACGATGAAGTAAACAATTGGTTTCAGATACAAACATCCTGTATTCTTTATATCTCGTTTCTACAATCTCATGAGATGGATCCTCCAGATACAATCATCGAATCAGCCTCTCCACCCTATATGCCTCCTAGTCAGGGTAATCCAACTTGACAATATAGACAACCCTCTATGAATAAAAAAACCCTTCAATCAAGGGCTAGATGGGAGAAAATCAAAGCAAGTCAGATAGCAGTATGAGCTCCTTTCCATTATTAGAATTAAGTTTCATAGCTCATAATATAGAAGACTGATACTAAGCAACTGTGATTAGAATGGTGAGTGACAAATAAAAGAGCCAACAGCGAATGCTTTACGAGTTCAGAAATTCTACAAAAGGCAGGTGGCAATAAATATATGCCCCACAGTCTTAGTACTAGTGCCACCGGTTATCGTAGCTATACCAAATAAACAGCAGCCAATCAGTCTTGATAAGGAAATACATTTGAATCTTAAGAGCTAGCCCCGCTGCCAAATGTTTACTGCAAAAGCCTGTCCAAGACATTTGCAAATCCTGCAGGAGGCATATACAACAATAAAGAAAGTGTCCAATCCTAAAGGGAATATGAATCACCAGCCCAAGGGGCTCTACTTTAGATATTACTATCAAGTATATCAATTCCTGAAACTAGAATTGCAGTAGGAACACAAGGTACTCGAAGGCCTCAATCTGTTTTCTGGACTGACAGCTTCCATTGTGCCAAGAGAACAGCTGGTACAGAAGGCAGTGGAAGGAGGTGGGTGGGACAGAAGAGTCCATAATTGGATTCTGGCCAATGAAGTGTCCTAGGTTAAGCAGCGAACCATTCTTATGCCTGATCAAGGGAAACATAGCAAAGTGATATTATTGTTGGAAGATCCTAACACGATTCTTGCTATTCAGTTATATATTCCGCAAGTTGGTAAAAGGAAGTTATTCTTGCTTTTATATTTCATGTTTAAAGCTTATTATAAAAGTGACTCTATCACTAATAATAGAATACAGAACTCACAGCCTTTGGATTAGCAATGGCAATTGCAACCTACTGGAAAGAAGCAATAGAGGATGATGACATTACCAACTGACCAGTAAATAATGTAGCCTGCGAGGTTGAGAAAACAATTGGATCCTGAACTGCAAGAAGGGGGCTAAACAAGCTGGGCTTTAACTATAAGGAGTATCAAAAAAGGGTCTATAACGATGGACATAAAGGAGATGATGTTGAAGCATATCGAGATAACATATTTCTGCCACGAATGACAGCATATCAAAACAAATTCCTACTCTGAGATGAGAACCTCTAGGAGATTCCAAAACAACTACATCTATTAGGCATTGTCCAGTCCCTTATTCTTGTTACTCAAGATGAGTATACATTCAATTCCAGCAACAGAGGATATTATATCTGGATCTATCCAGAGCATTAGCCTCTGCGAAAGAAAGGTCATAGTCAAGGACTATATGCTTCTGACTTCCTTACACTAATAGGATGATGGGAACATGAAGATGCCTGTGTAATAATGAAATGTGAAGATAATAGATGGTGGAATGGAGATCAATTGCTTGACCAAGTAATCAACAAAGTAATTCCTGCATTTGAGAGGCAGTTTCCAGGGTGTAAAGCATTATTTGCTTTTGACAATGCCAGCAATCATCTCAAGTTTGTAGATGATGCTCTTCGGATTTCAGAAATGAATCTTGAGCCTAGTGGGAAGCATGCCAAAAAAATGTACGATACCTATGTCATTGATGTCAATGATCCTGTTGGTGGCTATATCCAATCTGTTACATTACTTGATGGCACATCTAAAGGGTTACGAATTGTTCTTACTGAACATGGCTTATAGCCTAGAAATAGACAGTGATTTCTTGCACAATGTTCTATTAGAACAGGAACAGGAAAGTCAACAAAACTGAATCCTTAGTGCTTTGATAGTAGGAGTTGTTGTGCTTGTCTACTTCTAGCTGCGCAGCCCGATTTTCAAAGTTAGAAGAGTCAGATTGAGGAGGCAATTCTTAAGGCAGGTCATCAGATTATATTTTATCCTGCCTTTTATTGTAAACTAAATTTCATTGAGTATTTTTGGGGATCTGCAAAGTACTATACATGTAAGAGGTGTGAATATGATTTTGAATTATTGAAATGCTTAGTTCCAGAAGCCTTGAGCTCTGTTACAAATAAGTTAATATAGAAATACTGGGCACACACTAACTGAATTATGGATGCTTATTATTCTAGTATTATATATGCCTCATCTAAGTATGAAAGCATGATTCATAGGAGATATCACTCTCATCGTGGTATAAGTAGCATTGATAAAAACCAATGTAATTAAATATATCAATTTTCTCATTCTTGTTACTATTATAGATTCTCAGTCTGAATAATCTATAAATAATGATAAATGAGAATATATTTTACATTTAACTATAATCCCAATATAACTATTTTGCCAATTAAATATCCCTAACCCAGCTTATATAAGCATTACATTTTGAATCCCCATAGGTATATGTTCTAGGCGACCCCCACCATACTTGAACATTAGGACATTTTTGAATTTTGTATCGGCGCCCAGATGTGCTCGGACTGTGACCGATACAAAATCTTCCTGCTCTATCCCTGAACTCTCTCTCAATAATCCCTCAATTATCTCTGTTTTCCTACTAAGTGTTTGGATACAGTACTCGTTGCCTGTAACAAGTAGTGCTATTTCAGTTGTCTGGAAAATAGTGGTCGTCTTGCTCAATCTTCGGATACTTTTTTTTCTTTTTTTTTTTTAAAAAACTTTTTATTCAAATCATTGCAAATGTCTTCGCCTATATAAGCATAGTTACCTTCCGGTAACTAGACAGCGCCCCAATAATTCTATCTCTCCCCCTACTCTTCGTCACGGGCACTACCTGAAGGCCCCCCGAATGGGCCTTAAACCCAGCGACTCCCACTAAAGTACACTTTAACTAGCCAACCAACAAACTGTTCTCCTCCCATCCCATGTGTAACATGTTCGGGCCAGGCCCTAGTCACGTAGCGGTACGAGAGGAGCAGATGGCTTCTTGATCAACAAGAAGCGAGCGCTGCTTGCTAAAGGAGGCTTCGAACGGGATGTAATAGGAGATCAAAGAAGTAACCGTTCAACCAAGTATATTAAGAATACTGTCTGTCGGAGTCTGCTGTTTCGATCACGAAAATCAGCGGTCTTTAAATACAGCCTATCGCTTATCTCCAGTATGAGCAATATTGCAAAACAAGGTGTATATCAACCGATAGTACACGAAACAATACAAGTATCAAACGATACTGTGAAACCAAACATAAAACAATGTGTGTATCAACCGATAGNCCTCCGGGCTACCTGTATGGGTGTAGGTTCCGGCTACCATAGCTCCTGTATGCTGGGTCGTTACAATGGGCTACTGTGGTAGAGTATGGTGTACCTGGTTATAAAGGTTTTGCTACTGACTACAGAAACCTTAATCAAATAGAAACTACACAATGGATAGCTCAATCTTCAGATTTAAACTTGATTTAGGACTTATAGTTGGACATGGAGAATAAGCTAGGGGAAACATGGGGCAGGATTGGGGATATGTGGACAGTGGAAATGGCTCTCGATACTATTTGGAATAATATTTCTACTGACATGCTCAAAGTCCTGCTTAGGACTAGGCCATAGTGACTTCAAGTAGTAATTGATTCTAATAGGAGGCCTACCCAGTATTGAATTCTGTAATTTAGCTTCTAGATAGACTGTCTTTCTTCCTGATTGTGCATGAGGATATTCTCTGATCGTATTTGTTGGAGATTTACCAACCATACTCATAGGATATCACTCGGGGCTCTCCCTATTCTGGCAGGGGATCCAACTTTTTGCCACCAAACTCTACTCACCAGGTATCACTCAGATTACCTGATACGGCCTCATCTCGATACAACTGTCATGTCTCTTTTCAGTAGTGGACCCGACTTTTGTCAACCCGCTAGTACAGTACCACTACCGTTCTCTCATCCGCGCCACTTGCTTGCCGGGCTGTTGTCCTTAGGGAGAAGGAGGCTTCGAGACAAAAAAGCAATGGGGACTAAGTTACTCTACTTGGAACAAAACTCCAATCTTAATCTGAGTTAACCTCCTTGCTTCCACACAACTAGTATCGGAAATGCCCACCCCCCTAGTTGTGTACCGGTACTCGAGTACAATACTTACCATAACCTACCTAACTAGAATCCGCTATAGTAATGAACTCCGGTAGTTACAATGCAACAACATACCAGATCAATCCCCCATCTCATGTACTCGGGGTAGGCAAAATTCGGGCGCACCCCATATACGGTAACTATGGTTCTCCACCATACCAATGGGTTTTGTGGCTTTTTTTTGTAAGGATAGCAAAAGTCGGGCGCACCCCCAGAATAGGAAATAAACCCAGACATTTCGTGGCACCGCGGGAGACTTACCCTTGTACCCTAGTACTCGAGTAATTGGGATAGGGCGACACAAGGTGCTACGGTAGGGTGCCGTACCGGTGCTCGTGCTCGTGCTTGTGTCGTGCTGATACTTGTCACAGGCAAGAGGTATGGTGGAGGTCGCCTACAGAGGTATAGCTCCTAAGTTTTGTATGTTCCACAGGGGCTAAGAGCAGCAAACGTCGCTTGTGGAACCTACAAAACTTAGGCGCTGTACCTCCGTAGNAAACAATACAAGTATCAAACGATACTGTGAAACCAAACATAAAACAATGTGTGTATCAACCGATAGCACACGAAACAATACAAGTATCAAACGATACTGTAGAACCAAACATAAAACAATGTGTGTATCAACCGATAGTATACGAAACAATACAAGTATCAAACGATACTGTGAAACCAAACATAAAACAATTTAGTACCTGTCCCAGTTACACCATGTCCACCAACCTTTCTCCTACGCAATCCACCACACTTAAACATGCCCCCTGTTCTAGTACTGCTTTCCTCCTCTCCCTGTCTCCTCCCTCCTCTTGGTCCAGTTGGTGCCCCTACCAGTGCACCACCACCCTTTAGCCACCAGGGCAACACAGGCTCATTCCCCTCATCCAAACTTCTCCCCCTTACCTTCCTCTTCTTCCTCCTCTCTACTGTCACCCACCCCGCTCGAGGCCCGATTAGTGGTCTGCTCCCTATCTCTCTATCCTCCTCCTTCATCCCTTTATTCCTTCTCTCCTCCTTCTCTCCTTCCTCCCCCTCTGGTACCACCGCCACCCCCACTCTACCTTCAGTGACCTCCTCAGCCCCACCCCTTGCCTCCATTACCACATCCTCCTCAGCTACCTCCTGTGCCTGCACCACCTCACCAGCCACCTCCTCTTTTTCCTCCTCCTCCTCTCCTGTACCCCTCTCCTTCTCCTGACTCTCCTCTGATCCTGAAACTCCCTTCCTCTTTTTCTCTTGCTTCCCTTGTATCTTTCTCGACAAGATAGCCACATGATGTCTCAGTCATGCAACTTCCTTTTCCAAATGAAAGTTGTTTTCCACTGACTGAGCCAGCAACAATGCCATTTGCACCATCTCGTTTTTTGAAAAATTCTGTGCTTGTTTCGCCATGACAGAGTACAATTTGTATAGATGTATTAATAATGTATTAATCATCCTCGTAGGATGGAATCAGACCCTGTAAGCCTGAATGAAAAGACTTGAAGCTATCGTGAGATGGGATCAAGGAGGATGATTGGTTGAATCGCTGAATGTGACGTGTCACAAGACATAGCAAGTTGATTGTAATGAAGACTGTCTTGTGTTTGGGTACTTGTTGCCTGTAACAAGTACTATGCTTAGGTAAAGTATTCCATGCCTCCTGGTACATATTTGTGCTCAAGTGTTCACAGCAGAGACAAAGAGGATAAAATGTTCCTGTTACAGGCCTAATATGACCACAGTGCATGAATTCCTATCAAAACCCAACTGCATCTCGGTACAAGGTAGTACAGATGCATCACCTTATAGGGATATGATGGGAGACTCCTTAAATCAAACCAGTTTGCTATAAACAATCAGGAAATTTTAACTGCCAAAGGCTTGTCAACCAAACCAGATATCAATAAAACAATTCTGTTAGAAGAAAGATTAACTCCATAGAATTAAACTAATTGAAAGTAAATTGGAAATAAAGTAAAAGTATGAAAGTTACTCTAATTTGAAAATAAGTGACTTTTGATAAAAACAATTGCGATGTTGTACTGAGAAAGAGGAATTTTATGTGGATTGTTGCCATGAGAATGGTTGAGTGATAGCTTATAATGTCAGGAAAGGAGGAAAAAAGCAAAAGTAGTCAGAGAGAAGGGGGGTGACAGAACAGATATATTGCTATATAGTATAGTAATACATCAGTTGGTTTAGTATTGTAGAACTATATATATTACAGCCTGTCAGAATGATAAAATGCTACTGCAAAAGAAGTAATTTTAATATTTGACAGCTTTGTGAATATCAGCTGCAATTGCACTGCAGTGGAAGCATAGTAATGATCCTTAGTATTACATCTCAGTAGATTTATTTGGTTGAATTGATACTAAGAAAAATATATTAATTGAGAAAGAGGGTAGTAGTTTGGATAAGAGTTTAACTAAGAGTAATTCAGATTAAACAGAAGAGTAGATTGAGTATACCAATAGCAAAAATAAGAACTATGATAGAGTAGGATTGCTAAATATAATAAGGAAAGAAATTGTTTGGAATTAAATAAAATAAGTACAAAATATTGCACTGGATATGGGTAAGTTATGATATACCTATGGTTTTCAGCCTACTAAATAAGATAAACTATCTATAGCAGTATATAAATAGAGCTTGAACAAGATTACTACTGGTTATAGACTACAAACACAATTATTTTTAATTAGAACTAAGTAAGTAGTAAAAACAAGCAGTTCTTAAGTTCAAGTCATATGTTCCGAAATAGTTATAGTTGTAGAAAGAGAGCAAGGAGTAGATAGTGGTTCAGAGAGAAAGGTAGCAATAGAGGGACAATTGGGAGAAACTTGTGAGAACCTAGTTGAGATAGAAGGATTAGTGACTGAGTTAGTAGAGTGGGAGGAGAAAAGTAATGGAAAGGAGAAGCGAGGTAGAGTTAGCTATTAGGGGAAGAGTGAGAGTAATAAAAAGTTAAAAGTAGTCTCTTATAAGTCCTGAAATATACTATATGTAAAGGATCCTGTATTAGTAATTCTTAAGTTTGAAAAAAAGCCGGTTTTTAAAAGGACTTACCAGGTAGGTCAGAATCTATTATTCCATAAAGTAATATTAGTAGTGTAACTAGTATAGGTACTAGTGTAATGTGTTCCCATGTAGGGTGATAATCGCACTTCGAGTACAATAGTAAGAGGTGGTCTACTTGCTCGGCAAGAGGCGAGAGCTGTGTCGACTAAAGAAGGCTTCGAAGGGGTGTAAGAGGAGATCAAGAAGTAACTGTTCAGCCAAGTATATTAAGAATACTGTCAGTCAAAGTCTGCTGTTTCCATTGTGGAATCAGCGGTATTTAAATACAAGTTCTCACTTATCTCCAGCAAGGGTGATAACATAGTTCCTTTCAAAGTAGTTAACAATACTTTTGAAACATATTGAGCAGCAAATGTTACTGTGAAACAAAACATAAAATATTCAAAGTATCAATCGATACCTTTGAAACATAACAAGTATCAAACGATACTATAAAACAAAACATAAAATATTCAAAGTCTCAAGCGATATCTTTGAAACATAACAAGTATCAAACAATACTATAAAACAAAATATAAAATATTGAAAGTATCAAGTGATACTTTTGAAACGTAACAAGTATCCAACGATACTATAAAACAAAACATAAAATATAACCTAGTACCCATACTGGTTATATTTCCCAAAACAACTGTTTAACCAAAACAAAACTAATAATTCTGAAAATCAAAGTTCTCAAAAAAATCCTTCTCGCCATAACCTTCCTCTTCAAGGAAATCATCACCCAACCAGTAATTAGATGATAAACAAGAAGCTCAAAATGCAACTTCAACAAAGAAACTACATTCATACCAAGGCATGTCATAGTGGTTCTGCACTCCGACATTGTTCTCACAAACCACTTGGACTATCACACATTCTTCACACTAAGAACACCAGATTTTAGAGAAATATTCAGTAGATGGGATAGTACCACAGTTCACTAACAGTCCCACGAGCTGATAGTGCTGCCCCACACTAAGTTTCATATAGTTTGATATTGTTATGGTTTTGGATAGTGAGGTGGTAGGCTCTAGTAGTGGTCATGTACTGTATCCTCCATTGCTTTGTCTTTCTTACTGGTCGATTCGAATTCACTATCAAGGTAAGCTGCCCAGAAGTCTTCCTTCACTGGTCCTGCCTGGACTTCATCTCCTAACGGGGAGGTATTGGGTACTCCTGGTGACCAGTATCTCATGATTGGTCTCATAATTCCTATCGATATCTCCTGTATATTTGGTGGCATTCCTTCCTTGTTGTGTTCCCACCATTTCTTCACCAGCTCCATGCTGTACTAGAGGCCTTCCAGTGGTTCCCAGCTGTCTTCACTTCATGGATATCCTTTCTACTTCACTAGAAATTGGTAATCTTATATCGTTTGGTGTAGTCCAAAATGTATACAAATTTCCACTCTGGATTTTCCTTTATTAGCATTGGGGTAGGACAAGTATGGGCTCATCGAGGGAATCTTTGGTCATCGTTTTGGTGGTAATGCTTTACTGAGTTGGAGTGAAAGACACCTGTATCCTTCCGGTAAGTTTTGCCATCCATCTTCACTGTGTAGCTTTCGCTAAATTCGTTGAATTCTAGTACTTCGAATTGTCCTTGCTAGTAAGGGTGTAGCTTCTTGCTCCTCCCAGATGTCAACGCAAACAGTGTTCTATTGACCAGGACCAGATCTCCAACCGCTGTAGATTTGTGAGGTCTTCTACATTGTGCTACTCTGTTTGTGCTTCAGTGTTGTGCTTGCTTTACTGCTTGGAAAGCTAAGTTCCTATCTGTTTGGTGCTGGTTAAGGTAGTCATCGGAGATCAGGACTGCTGAATTCTTAACGAGGGTTATGGGTAGTAGGAGGTAGTTTCGTCCATATATCGTCTTGTATGATGACATGTTGAGGGTTTCAGAGAAGCCAGCACTCTGGTATGCTGTGAGGGTAGTGAGGAGAGGTTCCCAGTCTATCTGTGGTCTGTTGACCATGTTCCTTAGACTGGTTTTGAGATCACAGATCTTTTGTTTAACCTGTCTATTAGTTTTATGGTGGCCAGACACTGCTTTGATGTATTCTATTCCAAGCGATTTGCAACTCTGCTTTTACTGGTTAGATTCAAAACAAGGGTCAGTATCACTAATTATCAATGCAGGGAAGCCGTGGGGAATAAAGATGTCTCGTTCCAGGAGTTTCATTGTTCCTTCTACTGTGACTATGGTGTTGGTAGGTATAAGCCACACATAGCTGCTTAATCGATCCACTGCTACCAGGACAAGGCCAAATCTATTTGACTGGTTGAAAGGTCCTGCAAAATCAACAGCGATTGATCGAAAAACTTTGAAAGCCAGGCCAAGAGTTTGGGTTCTTCCTTCTGGTCAGAGGGTTGCTTCCTTGTTTGTCTAGCAGGTGTTACATTGCTTCATATAATCGTGGAAGTCCTTCCTTATCTCAGACCAGTAGACATATTCAGTTGCTTACTGAAGGTTTCATTCTGCACTGTGGTGTCCTTTGCCATGTATCTCGTACATGACATACTCTCCTAGGGTTTTCCTATTGAACACCTGCTCTTTGGCAATAAAGAGGTAGTGTTCACCATAACTGGTCCTCATGTATAGCATTCTGTCTGCTATGTAGGCTTCTTCTAGGTCTCCTTGTCATGTACGTCTCATAACTCGAAAGTAGATTGGTTTGTATCGGTATCCAGATACTATCTGTTGTTTGAAAATACTCTGCATCTCACAAGATGTATTGATAACATCCTATTTATCACCAATCTATTGTGTTCTGGTCGTGGTCGCTCCCGTATCTTCTTCTTCTTCTCCTGGGACATCATAGAGGGTATGATGCTACACATCCATCAGGCAGGATACAACTGGGATAATCGGTTCATTGTTGTAGATATTAAGTGATCCTCCATACAAGAGGGCCACTCCAGGTAGTCCTGGGGGGCTTGATGGAGAGGGCACCCTGTGGGTTTCTATTGGTGGGATAGCAAGGTGTCTTTGCAGCTGAGGACTGGGGAGGGTTACAGGTGGTTGTATCAGTTCATCAGATAGTACTGCAACTGCTTGGGACATTGGCTTGTCCCATTCAGAGCCATAGCTAGTACCACTCCGGGAGGTGAGTTCGTTTTCCTCTATTCCAGGTTGGGGGCAAATGTGTGGTTCTCAGAACTACAAGGAGCATGCTGGAGAGGTAGGAAAGGATTTCTGAGCCATTGAGGCTAGTGCTATAGAAGAGCTTTCATAGGAGGTGGAGTCAGAGATATCATCATCCACAAGGGTGAGGTTGTGGATGAGTGGTGGAGTCTGGTTATCAGAGTCCTCATAGATGCAGGAGAGTGTATCTGCTAAATAGTTCATTGATCCTGGACTGTAATGGGGGCACCCCTAGGAAGATGGATCCCAAGGTTGCGACCACACCCAATGTAACGGGGGCACCCCTAGGAAGATGGATCCCAAGATTGCGACCGCACCAAACAACGTCAAACTTATCGCCAAAAGTTCACACAGATGTAAGAGTAAAGTAGACAGTAAAACTTAATATCGTTAAGCCTGACGCTTCACTCAATTAAGGTCTCGAGAGGATTGATTGTTGGAGTAGGAGAGTTCTCACATAGACTTTCTGGTAGTTTTATCTTATGCCAGAAACTCCCCCATCAGTTTACTCCAACTGTTCGAGCACACCCTTCTCCGCTAAGGGCGGTCCGACACGTCTCCTGACACCCCCTTCGGGCATGTATCTGTCGACACACTCTAGTCGGCGTTCACCTTATGCGGTTATCGTGTCTGCGGTGCATTTCCATTTTGTCCACCGGAGTGAAAACCTTTGCGCATTGGCGTCTTGCCAGTGGCTAACAGTCAAGACGCCACATCAACTAGACTATCTATGACACCCTTCCCATATGCATAGATCTCTACTTGACCTCAGAAGCTACCATGAGCTGTTTATCTATCTACTATTTACGAGTTTCGGGCTTCCGGTGTCTTCCGCAGGGTACTGTGGTCCAGGAGTGATCCAATGGGCGCTACCCACGACCACTACCTTGGATACCCCTTACCTGCGGTAGGAATCATGCTTTTAGTGTCTCTGCACTTCCCTCTCAGAGCCTATGGCGTTGGGGACATCTTTGGGCATGGTAGGTGTAAACCGTTCCCAGTCGTCCCGGCACCACCCGCGACTACCTTCGGGACCCCCACGGTTAACTCCCATTAACTCCATCAGTTTTGGTCCGTTTTACTCCAAACAACTTGGAGGATGTACTCCACCTTCCACCCTATGCCCCCTTATATATCCTGCGAACAGCCTATGGTCAACCGGACAGCAGCGCCGTATACGGTGTTGCAAGTAGGTCTCCAACGATTCCTCTTTGCTAGACTGCACACAACTACACAACCGTTCGCCCATGACGTCCGGCCCTCAAGGCGGGGCCGGAGGGGTATGATAGGAATACTGTCTCCAATTTCCAGCTTCTTCGGAGCTGCGTAGCTCGCCCAATGTCATCTCCCGGAGTCCCAGATTCCAGTATTATGCATGGCTTCGCGTGACAAACATTCTGGTCAATTTTTCCGAACTCCCAGAGGGACTTCGTATTGAAAGGTAGGGTAACTCAGGACTTTGGGCAGGGTAACCCAAGCCTCATGGCAGGGCAACCCAGTCCTGAGGGTAGGGTAACCTTGTCCGATGTAC
>PYWC01000058.1:173161-195596 GCA_003182015.1 Tuber magnatum
CAGTTTTGGTCCGGTTTACTCCGAACAACTTGGCGGAGGTACTCCACCTTCCACCCTATGCCTCCTTATATATCCTGCGAACAGCCTACGGTCGACCGGACAGCAGCGACATATACGGTGTTGCAAGCATGTCTGCAAAGATTCCTCTTTGCTAGACTGCCCACAACTACACAACTGTTTGCCCATGACGTCCGGGCCTCAAGGCGGGGCCGGAGGGGTATGATAGGAATAATGTCTCCAATTTACAGCTTCATGAAAGCTACATAGCTCGCCCAATAGCATCTCCCGGAACCCCAGATTCCAGTATCATGCATGGCTTCACGTGATAAATATTCTAGTCAATTTGCCCAAACTCCCCGAGGGACTTCGTATTGAAAGGTAGGGTAACTCAGGACTCTGGGCAGGGTAAGCCAAGCCCCAAGGCAAGGTAACCTAATCCCAAGGGTAGGGTAACCTTCTCCAGCAGACAAGATAACTTTTCCCTGTTACCCTGTCTATCCCGTCGCCGGCGATAGACATTTCTGACCTGTCTACAGTTACCCGGCCTAGCTGAGCAACTGCCCCTTGAGAAGTCCCTAAGTACGCTGACACCGCTCCCCGGTGTATCCAGGTACCTAAGTCCCTGACCAGCTAATTCTGTTCATTCTCGGAGCCCGGGCTATCGGGTCTCCGTAGGTCAAGTACTGACTTGCCTGCCGGTTCCTACCAGTTCACCTCCTGGCTACCTGTATGGGTATAGGTTCCGTCTGCTATAGCTCATGTATGCTGGGTCATTACATGGACTGTACACTAGTTTTTCACATTATGTTTGCTTAGTTCACTTATATAGTGGGTCCTCTTGTGTCCAGGAATCCAGTCTTTCTTTAGGTTTACCAGGGGCTGGTTGTCTGTGATGCTTGTAAATGTGGAACCCATAACCATATAGTTGAATGCTTGGAGCGCATCGATTACTACCAGTCCCTCCTTGTCTGTAGTGCCATATTTGATCTGCGAATTTGTAAACTTTCGCCATGGAGGGCTGCAGGGTGGGCTGTTTCATGTGTTGGCCCCTGACCAACCCATGCTCCAACCCTAATATTCAAAGTATCAGTTGCCGGCCATATGGGTTCTCCTGAGTTATAATTTGTCGGCCTGATCACCTGTGCTTGTTTGATCAGTTGTTGGATGTTGGATAATGCTTTATCATGTAGGTCTGTCCCGACAAATTCCGCTTTCCCTGTCAGATCCGTAAGGCGTGCCATAATAGTAGCATAGTGTGGTAGGAATTGCGCAATACAGTTTATCAGACCCAGGAATTGCTGCAGTTCCTTCTGGTTTCTTGGTGTAGCCCATTCCCCAATCGAAGCTAGTTTCCGAGTTGAGGTGTGAATCCCTTTATTGTCTATAACATGGCGCAGTACTTCCCGTGATTTAGTAAACAGGGTTGACTTCTTTTTGCTAGTATAAAACTTTGCCTGCCATAATTGCTCCCATACTCTGCTGCTGTGTTGTATGTACTCTATTTCTGTATTAGAATAAATAAGGATATCATCAATATACACCCACACCAAGTGGTGTAGAAAGTCACTGGGTTGTTCTTCCATGATGCGCATGAAAGTAGAGGGTACATTCATGTCACGTTACAACATGACCTTGCTTGCGAATCCACCAAAAGGTGTTTTGAAGGTATTGAACTTCTTGCTTCCTGATTCAACTTGGGTCTGGAAGTAGGCATCACTAAGGTCTATCTTGTTTCAGAATCTTGTCCTTCCTGCAGGATTTAGGATCTGTGTCTGATTTGGAATTGACGAGCTATCCATAACTGTATTATTATTTCATAGTTTCCAATCCACCAATGGTCAGATCCTTCTATTGGATTTTGGCTAAACACATATGAGTGCTGCCCCTGGGGACTTAGTCTGGTAGCTAACTCCAGTTCTAAACTTCTCATTTATCTGGTCGTATGGTTCCCTTTGTATGCTTCAGGTATAGTGTATGGCAACTGGTTTTGCAGATCTGTTGTATCTTTTAGGTAAATGTGGTGTTTCATATTTCTAAGAGGCAGCAAAGTCTCCTGAATCTTTGCAGGGAATACATCCACAAACTTGGTTAGGATTTCCTCCTGTTTAGTTTCGCATATTGCCACTCTGAACTTAGCACTTGTTGGTTTGCACAGCACTTGGACTTTTTTCTCAGGGAATTCAATTGCTGCTTCACTGCATTGAATAACAGTACTGTGTTGGGTCAGGAAAGGTATCCCTATTAGTGCATTATAATCCACCAAATTGCCAACCATCATACTTTGGTTCGGTAGCTTAGCTGATACGAGTTGGATGGTTACTTCACAAGTATTATGACTTATCGATCGTGATCCCTTCCTGGCCATGTTTACAGTAACCAGTGTGTTCATCAGGTGAGTGGAGATGCCCTTGGTTGTGACAAAGATGTTGCTAATAATGTCCGTACCCACTGCACCTGTATCAAACAATACCCTAGTGCATGTGCCATTAATGAAGATAGTTTCTTCCAGAGCACAGTGGTGGTGTAGAGTAGGGGCTGAGAGGGTTCGGTAGCACTCAATCCTAGTCTCTGCATTGGCTGAGTTGATTCCTACCTCCTCAAACTCCTGTACCTCTACCTGGTTTGCTGAGGTTTCTGTCATAATCTATCATTTGATAAGGCAGTTGCATGCCATGTGTCCCTTGTTTCCATATTCAAAGCATTCTCTATTCTTCTTCCGTTTCTGTTTGGTTGTCTTGAGGATCCTTTTCTGGGTTGGTTTTGTCTTTCTTTCCCATTGGTGTTGCTTCTCTTGCAGTTTTCAGTCTTGCTTTGCCATACTTGGCTTACTATAAGTACTGGTTTCATGCAGGATGGCATTCTGCCATTCTGTATTCACAATGATGTTATTTATCCTATTATCTTCCCATTCCATTGATTCTACCACTTGTCTAAGTCAAGTATCTATAGCGTTATAGAATCTTCATTTTAGCATATAGTCGTTGACCGTGAATTCAGGCATTTGTCCTCACTGCATTAGGAGTTCTGTGGCTATCTTCGTAATCCTTTCTGTTCTGACATTTCGTACTTACTGAATATTGTTGACAGCTTTGAACAGTTTTTCCCGATTTTAGCTTGACTGGAACTGTTTCCAGAGATATTCCAGTACTGTTTGTCCAATAATGTAGTCTCCATTATTGTATTTATCCATACATTGGTGGTATGCTTCTGAGGCAGCTCCTTTGCAGAAAGCTCCAATATAGAGTCCTGTTTCTTTCTCAGATGTCTTGATTCCCTCTGTGAGCAGGTACTGGCAGATCGAGGCTCTCCATTGTTTAAATGCTTCAGGTTTCAGGTAGTCTCTATTTTTGCTGAACCTCTCTGGTTTTTATAATTTCATATTAGGTTTCTTCCCTGACTGCCTATCAGCACTGCCAGTCCAGGGTACCAGTAGAGGTGACGGGCTTCTTGAGCTAGACATATCAGACTCGCTTTCCTCGTTATCACTATCCTCTGTCTCCGCAGCGCTCTTCAGTGGTAGTGGTGGTTCCCTAGTTGTCTGTTTTTATTCTTTGACCAGTTTTTCCTTAGATTCTTCTAAGGTTCCTGAAACCTGCTGTTTCGCAAGCTGCCTGGCAGCCTCATCCGTACTGGACTCTACTATATCCCTTGGCCCCTTGGGTTGTCTGGGGCATTCTAGCGCTTCTTGTGAGATCTGCTTCTCACTCTTTATCCTGAGGGGTTCAACAGTGTTTACCGGTAAAGCTGATCACCCTAGGTTCTGCCACTTCCTGCTGCCAGCCTTTCTTGGTCGACATCTATCAGTTGATCAGGCCTCATCCAGGTTCAATATTTGTAACCACTTGCGGAGTTTAAAAAAATTGTAATGTGTTCCCACCCAGAGTGCTAATCACGCTTCGAGTATGATAGTAACAGGTGGCCTACTTGCTCAGCAAGAGGCGAGAGCTATGTAGACTAAAGGGGGCTTTGAATGGGTGTAATAGGAGATTAAGAAGTAACCGTTCAACCAAGTGTATTAAGAATACCGTTAGTCGAAGTCTGCTGTTTCCATTGTGAAATCAGTGGTGTTTAAATACAAGTTCTCACTCATCTCTGGCATGAGTAATAACATAGTCTCTTTCAAAGTATCCAACCATACTTTTGAAACATAGCAAGCATCAAATAATACTATGAAACAAAACTTAAAACATTCAAAGTATCAATTGATATCTCTGAAACATAACAAGTATCAAACAATACTATAAAATAAAATATAAAACATTCAAGCTATCAAGCAATGTCTTTGAAATATAACAAGTATCAAACAATACTATAAAACAAATATAAAACATTGGAAGTATCAAGTGATACTTTTGAAACATAACAAGTATCAGATGATAGTATAAAACAAAACATAAAATATAACCTTGTACCCTTACCAGTTACAACTAGGTTATGTTTTATGTTTGGTTTCACAGTATCATATGAGACTGTAGATGTTAAAACCTAATTATTTGACCTTTTTCAAAAGTGCAGGAAAATGGGTTGCAATAACGGTTACTAAGAAAAAAGGTTTTGAGATACAACTAGTTTTATCTCAACCATAACCTTAAAGGAAAACTGCATCCTGAAAAAAACTTTAATATTGGTTTGTAATACTTAAAAAACACTTAAGTATACTTTACCTATAGCTATAATTTCAAATTTACAAATAGGGTTGAACTACTTAGTTTTGCGTGATTTTTTGTTCTTAGAACCTAGTGGTCGACCACGCCTTCAGGCAAATTACCTCTCTCTACTCCTTGCACTGTGGAAACCTGTATTCCAACTCCTTCTTCACCTTTACCTGCTCTCATTTCAGACCCTTGTGGCCTCTCAGATGCTGGTATAAGAATTATAGTTTGACCAACATTCTTTTGAATATTTAACGATGTGGTGTAATTCTTAGTACTAGCATGTTTATTTCTTCCAGTTTTTACAGACTGTGCTTGCCAAATTATTTCCTGTGATGACATTGTATAGAGCCAAGTAGATCGAACATGTTTAGGGGCATAGGGGCCATATTTACTTCACATATCAAATCTTTTCTCTGGATTTATTCTCCAAGGTAAAATTGGCTCAGAAAATACCATCCTGATTTGTTCTAAAGTAGTTGCTGACTGGCTGAGGTCAACGCACTACCACTCATCAGAGGGAACTCTTTTTGTCATTACTGTACCTGGAAATTCTTTTAGAAAAAAAAACCTGTAGATTGCCTGTATTCCTTTACGAGGCTTAAACAATAAAGTCAATAATACTTCTCAATCAAAAACAGGCTCATCTGCTCCATCTTCAAAGAGATTGGCTGATTGAACAGTTTCATTAGCTGTTGATGCAACAGCTGCACTACAGTCAGCTGGAGTTCATATATCTTGCTTTGAAGCCTTGTACTTAGCAGTACCAAATCCACCATCTACTGTGTTCCTTGTATGGCCTTTAACTTGAAAGCAAAGTTCCATGCTATCTGCCCAGCCCTGTTGCACCAACCAGTACAGATAGGTAGTCATCTTCTTATTTTTATTCTGCCCACCACAGTTGTCTGCCTATAAGTATATATAGGGCTTCATCTTCCCTCCTGAAGTAAGGTAGTAGTACAAAAGTGAAACCACTTGATTAGGACCCTTAAGTTATTGTACTTCTGTATAGAGTAAATAATAATGCTTGCTTTGGGATTTATTTTCATTAACAATACTAAAAGAATAGAGCTTAAAAGTGGAGAAAAAGTACCACTAGCCAGACTGTTGGGGAAGCTTAGAAATCTCTATGACTTGCTGAAAGTCAAAGGAGTAGCATCCAGTATCTACTAAATTGATAGTAGCTTTTTGGATCCTTGCTTCATAGAAGTCATGACATTCTTTATACTTTTTTCTATACTCATCCAACTGATTTTGGATCTCTGACAACTTGGTATTCTCATCAAAGTTTTTCTGAGCGCAGGTTTTTCCATCCTGTAGCCTTGGTTGACTCTTAAGAATTGTACAACTATTACAAATGTTCTTGGCTGGTGATCGAATTCGTATTTGCTTAAACTTAGAACTACTTTTCCAGTAATTAATAAAGCTCCTAGATGGAAGCTTAATTCCTATATTAGAGTCCCTAAATTGTGAGCACAAAATACAAAAGGAGAAGAATAATGGAAGTAACACTTGATTGTTAAGTTCTACTTTTGTTATGACTGTACCATTTTCCATTTTCATCCTATAAAATCTTGTAGCTAGTGGTTCTCCATACTCAGCTTCAAGTTTGGACAAGAAGCTCTCTAACTGATAATAAGTTGATTGGGATAAAGCATTATGAGATGGTTTTGAAGTACTCTTATGAGGAGGAGGAGGAACTGACTTTCCTAATCATAAGTGGACAAGCAATCAATAGACCTGAGATATTCCTAGTATCCAGTACTAGCAGAAAAATACAGAGTATATATACCCAATAAAAGGTAAAACATAACAATTACGATGTATCTGTTGTATCCAATCTGTTTCACCATTCTCCTTTCTAAAAATAACTTGTTGTTATACTTTCCACTATCATGTGGCTTTGTAAAAGCTATAGTACTTGCAATCAAGTAACTAGCTGGCAGCTTACACTGCTTGACTGTCATTGTACAATTATCTTCTATCCATGTAAACCATTGAGCATAGGATACTTTTTTAGAGCAGTTTTGCCTGCACGTACAAACTGAGTCAATTTTACTCAGATGGTTAGCATATTGGACTAGTTGTGTAACGTGTTCGGGCCAGGCCCTAGTCACATAGCGGTACAATACGAGGAGATAGCGTCGTGGTCAACAGGAAGCGAGCGCTGCTTGCTAAGGGAGGCTTCGAACTGGGTGTAATAGTAGATCAAAGAAGTAACTGTTCAATGAAGTATATTTAAGAATACTGTCTGTCTTCAGTCTGCTGTTTCTATCGCGGAAATCAGTGGTCTTTAAATACAGCGTATCGCTTATCTCCAGTATGAGTGATATTGCAAAACAATGTATGTATCAACCGATAGCACACGAAACAATTCACGTATCAAACGATACCATGAAACCAAACATAAAACAATGTGTGTATCAACTGATAGCACATGAAACAATACAAGTATCAAACGATACCATGAAACCAAACATAAAACAATGTGTGTATCAACTGATAGCACATGAAACAATACAAGTATCAAACGATACAATGAAACTAAACATAAAACAATGTGTGTATCAACCAAGAGCACACGAAACATTACAAGTATCAAACGATACTGTGAAACCAAACATAAAACATAAAACAACCTAGTACCCGTACCGGTTACACTCCCAAAATAAAATAACAATTTCATCAAAATAAAATAACATAATAAATCCTAATAGCCAGTAAATCCGCTATTCTTCAGCAAGTCCGCTTAGGACCCATCCTCATCCTCATCGCTATCTTGCAACAATCTCATGTCATCCTGCAACATCCATTCCGCACCTTCCAACCATCTTTCCAAGCACTCCCCATATGGCGCTCCGCGCACAAAGGAACCTGACTCCCAGTAGTGTGGCAGGTCCACAAAGTTCCACACTATACGGTCTTCCCATTCCTCCATCTCGACATCGATCCGTCCACAATCCTCGCAGTGGTCGATGTAGAATATCTTCCAGTATGCGCTTTCTGAAATTATCTCTCGGTACAGCAGGTACCCCAAAATGAGGTCTCGTCCCTTTATGCTGACTTCTTCGCAGGTCGACATTTGTTTCTTTCGCATAAGGATAGGTTTTTGTAAGTAGGTAAAGGTTTGGAGGTATGGTAGTTTTTTGGTCTGTTTTCTTCAGCGTGTTAGAGGGATGGTGGGTGGTATTTATGTTTCGGCGGTGACCTCGCTTAGGTGTTGGCCTCGTTTAGGTGTCGGCCTCGCATAGGAATTCAGGGGAAGGGGGGTGTTGCTTAATTTCGGTTTCTTCCATTTCCATGCAAGCATTACATTTTTCTGTGCTCAGGTAGCACCCACTACCGAAACGGAAAATATCTGACACTGATTCTCCCCACATTTGTCCTGTCGATTCTGTTGTTATTTCCAAGCATTTGTTGCAGATGTGTACGAATAGTCGGTGTATAAGGTATCATCTAGGGATAATATCACGGTTCACCAACAGTCCCATTAGCTGATGGCGCAGTCTCCAAGGCACTTGCTCATAGTTTGACATTGTAAGGCTGTTGGATGGAGTGTTTTTTCCTTTTGCTATTGCCAGTACTCGGCCTTGGCCAGCCGGGCTAGATATGCTGCTTCATCCTCCATTACCCGATTTTCATCTTCGCTGCTTTCGAAATCGCTCTCGAAGTGGGCTGACCAAAATCCGTCTTGTATCCCTTGGGCCATGTCCCGGCGCAGGTGTTGGATTTCTGGTAGGGTTGAGCTCCACGCCACCGTCACATGGTTTATCGTAGGGGGTAGCTCGTCCTCTGGTTTGTTGTCTTCCTACCATTGATTCACTAATTCCATCGCATTTTCCAATCCTTCAAGTGGTTCCCAGCTATTCTCTGTTCCTGGGTACCCCACCCATTTCACTAGGAATTGGTCGCGGTCATACCATCTTCTGTGATCTCGTATGGTTTCCACTTCCCATTCCGGTTTCTCATTAACCATGATCGGGGGTGGTTTTGCGTGGCTCCGGGCAGGGAAGGATACATCATCGTTAGGGCGGTATCTTTTCATGGTGGATGCATGGAATGTCGCTTCTCAGTTTCTGTACATTCTGCCATCCATTTCTACCGTGTAATTTTGTCTATGCTCATCATATCTGATTATCTTGAATGGTCCACGCCACCGCGGTTGCAATTTCTTACTACGTCCTGATTCTATTGCGAATAAACTTCCGCATACCAGTAACAGATTACCCTTTCCTATCGGTGTATGGTGTCTGCGTCGTTTTGCTGCCGTTCTCATGCTTCTAAATCGTGCCATTTTAATCGCATTGAATGCCACGTTCCGGATTGCTTGGTGCCTGTTTAGTAATTCGTCTGCAGCCGGTACTGCGGAGTTCTTGAAGTTCACTACGGGAAGTAGTGGGTAATTCTTTCCAAAAACAGCTTGATATGGTGATATGCTGAGAGTTTCTGACCATCCCGCATTCTGGTATGCTGCTGTCTCTGGCATAGCATCAAAGGAATTGTTTTGTCTGGCGTTGACCAGGTTTCGCAGAGCTGTCTTCGATTCTCGAGTTTTTCTTTCGACCTGTCCATTCGTTTCATAGTGGCCTGGTGCCGCCTTGATATGCTCAATGCCTAACAATCGACACTGTTGCCTCCACACATGTGACCCAAATCGTGGGTCCGTATCGCTTACTAGAGATGTTGGGTAGCCATGGGGTGTAAATATTTTGTTGCATAGAAGTTCCCAGGTTGTTATTGCTATTACTTGCTTCATTGTAGGTATAAGCCACAGGAATCCTGAAAACCTATCCATTGCAACTAGGATCGTGTCGTATCCCCATGAATTATGAAAGGGTCCCGCAAAGTCAATGGCTATTGATTCGAAGATTTCCGATGGTAGGGTAATTGTCTGAGCCTTTCCTTCTGGCAATTTCGTAGGCTCCTTATTTACCTGCCATGTGTGGCACTGGGTTACATACACTCTAAAGTCCTTCCACATTTCAGGCCAAAATAGGTACTCTGTTGCGTACCATAAGTTTCGTTCAACACTGTGGTGGCCTTTGTTGTGAATTTCGCCAATGACATATTCTCTTAACGTCGTATTTCCGTATGTGGGGCCTTTCAGGATATACAGGCAATCTTCCCCATATCTGGTTTTTGCGTATAGCATTCCGTTTGCAACCTTGTAAGAGGACAAATCTCATGTGGAGTCCACTTTCTCATTTACCTTCTTCCAAATTGGTTCTTTCCGGTATGCTGCTACCATGTGTACTCGGCACGTTCCGATCATTTCATTTATTATTTGTAAGGTGTCGCGTTCGTCTTCTATCTCACTCCCTCTGGTTGTCTGAGGTAGGTCTTCCCCCTTGTTGTCTTCCAGGATAAAATATAGCCCGCGCCGGTATTCCGTCATAGGCGGGGGCATTACCGAGAATGTTGTCTCATTGGTAAGGCTTTCTAGCCGTTCCGCTCGTCTAATCGGTGGTGGGCTATCAGGTCCTGGCATTCGAAATGCCGCTATAGTTTCAGTTGTATGATTCTCTATTGGATCTGGCTCCGGCATTTGGAATGCCGCGGCTTCCGGGTTTAGCAGTGCCGGAATTGCATAAGACCTGGGCATCGGCTGGGCCAGCGTAGACGGTTATTCTTGTGCACTAATTGGTCTTCCGCCGGTCATTTGTTGCCATTCCCAATCCTTGATTTCGGGGGACTCCGGAGGGCCCGGGTCGATTTCTGTACTTGGAGGGCTCGGTCCTTCACTAAGTGGATAAGGGGTCGATTTTCCCTGTCGTCTAGGATGGTTGTTTGTGAATTTGATCTCAGTTTGATAATATGGGCAATGATCTACGTAACAGTGTGAGTAGTGTAGGGTGCTATGTTGGAGTTCTTCCGGTGGCGTACTTCGCAGGGTAAACTGGTCACCCCAATCGTTTCCTGCAGTGATTGAGCAGGGGCTTTCGGGGGTACAGGGGCCTCGTCGGGGTACTCAGTATAGAAGAAAGGACGGGAAGTAGGGGAGAGCTTATGCGTGGGCTCTATTGTGTTTGATTCTGGCTCGTATACTATGTTATCCGAGATGTTATCCGATTCCTTCGTACAATCATGGACATAGAGTGGATTCAAGTCTGATTCTCTCTCGTATATCCAGGAAAGGGCATCAGCTAAATAGTTAGTGCTTCCTGGTGCGTAGACTATTCTCGCGTCATATTTTCCCAAGGCACTTGGCCATCTCACTTGCTTTCTGCTTGGGTTTTTTGCCATTTGTAGGTGTGTCAAGGGTTGGTGGTCTGTAACTATTGTAAAGGTATTTCCCATTAGTACATTGTGGAACCGATTAAGCGCTTCCACTATCGCTAAGGCCTCTTTATCAGTGGTCCCATAGTTCATCTGAGCGTTGGTGAACTTTCTGCTGTATAATGCGGCTGGTCGTGCCATCTCATAAGTGGGTCCTTGTCCCATCCATACTCCAACTCCTAAATCTGAGGCATCCGTAACCAACCAAATTGGTGCCTTGTTTCGTATGTCTATTGGTCGCATGACTCAGTGATCAATGATTCGCTTTCGGACTATATCAAATGCAGTTTGGTGGATCGTTGTCCATACAAATTCGGCGTTTCCCGTTAAGTCGGTTAGCGGTGCCGTTAATGTAGCATGGTGTGGGAGAAACTGGGCCACATAATTCACTATTTCAAGGAATTGTTGTAACTCCTTCTTGTTTTTTGGTGTCTCCCATCCTGCAATAGAAGATATTTTCTGCGGGGAGGCATGAATTCCTTCGTTGTCCACTATGTGTCCTAATACTTCCAGCTTATCCGCAAAAAGTACTGACTTCCTTTTGCTCACAAAAGATTTTGCTTTTCTGAGCTGATCACAAACTTGGCATATGTGTCACTCGTGTTCCTCTAGTGTGTCTGAAAATATGAGAATATCATCAATGTATACCCATACAAAATGATGTAAATATTCGCTTAAGAGGTCCTCCATTATTCACATAAATGTTGCTGGTGCATTCATGTCTCCTTGGAGCATTACCTTGCTCACAAATCCTCCGAACCGGGTTTTGAATGAGTTGAACTTAACACTGTCCTTGCGTATGCGTGTTTGGAAGTATGCATCGCTTAGGTCGATCTTACTCCTGAATTTTGTTCATTCTATTCGGTTAAGGATCTGCTGTTGATTTGGAATTGATGGACTATCCATGACCATGTTATCGTTTCTCACTTTCAGTTCCACTAGGGGGCGGATCCTTCCATCTGACTTTGCTTGTACAAACATAGGCGCCGCTCCAGGTACCTCTTGTCATACAATCACTCCACTTCGTGCCCCCCTGTTTATCTAGTTCATGAGTTTTTCCTTGTAGGCTTCTGGGATCGAGTATGTTAGTTGGTTTCGTAGGTTGGTTGGATCCTTTAGCCGAATGTGGTGGCTAAACTTACGCACTGGGGGTAGCGTTTCAGGGACATTGTCCGGGAATACATCCTTGTATTCTTCCAACAATGTTTTTATGGTGGCGTTTGATACAGCGGCTCGGAATTCCCCGCTTGTTGGTTTGCATAGCACACGTAGTTTGTCATCGGGAAATTCCACTGCTATATCCCAACACCTGATAAGAGCATTATGTCTTTTTAGGAAAGGCATTCCAATCAGGGCGTTGTACTTTACCAAGTTCCCTACCAACATGTCCTGATTTGTCCATTTCTTTTTCCTGATTCCTATGGTCAGTCCATATTTCTTGCAGCTTGAAGAGCGGGATCCTTTCATAGCCATATTGACTGTTATTGGTTAGGGTAGAGGCTCCGTAGGGATGCCATGGGTAGAGATAAAGGTGGCTCTAACTATGTCGCAGCCGATGGTTCCCGTGTCAAATAATACCTTTGCTAGGTGGCCTTCTATATGAATCGTTCCTTCAAGGGCGTCATGGAGCTTGATTGCCAGCGTTGGTTACGTTCGCAGGCTTTCCATTTCCACTGAGTTAATTTCCACTTCGTCATATTCGGTTGCTTCCATGTGGTTTGTGCTAGCCTCTCGCTTAGCGGCCTTTCCTTTTCCTTTTTTGGAATAGCAATCCTTTGCGTAGTCCCCCTTTTTCCTGTATTCGAAACATGCGTCTTCCTTGTGGCCTTTCTGCTTCTTGTCTTTCTTGTTCTTTGAATCCTTGCGGTATAGTTTTTCCTTTCTCATATTATCGCGCGATGGTGCTCCTTTCCTGTTTCTTTGCTCCAGTACCTGGGTCCGGTAAACTCCTGTTTCATATAGGATGGCGTCTTTCCGTTCGGCCCGCTTGACTATCTTGTCAAAGGAATCACCCTCCTCCTCCAGGGGTTCTACCTCCTGTCGTAGCCTGGGGTGTATTGCTTCATACAATCTTTGTCGCAGTGTATACTGAGACACCGTCCCAGTAGGCAATCGTCCATAATACATTAAGAGATCTGTTGTGACCAAGGTTACTCTTTCGGTTTTGCCATTTCGTACTTGCTGGATATCCTTGAACCTTTTGTATAGTTCTTCCATGTTTCGCGAGGATTGGAATCTCTCTCTCAAGTATTTTATCTGAGTTGGTCCTCGGATCTTTTCCCCACTTTTATAGTAGTTCATTGCTTGGTGGTATGCTTCTTCTGCCTTCCCAGTACAGAAGCTTCCATAGTATAGTGCGCTTCCTTCCCTAGTTTAGTCCACTCCGTGTAGGGCCAAGTATTGAGAGGTTGTTATAACCTGCCAGTCAAACACTTCAGGTTTTAAATCGTCCTTTTCGCCCGAGAACGAGGGTGGCAGCGGAAGTTTGATTTTAGGCCCAATTCGCCCAGCCCCCAGGCTGGGTGGTCCAGTGGATTCACCTTCGGATATATCGTGTTCGGACCTTTCATCACTGGAGCTGTTGTCTGAGGAGCTTTCTGGAGAGTCGCTGGGGAATTCGTCTGGTGACTGCCTTACTACCGAGTAATCTGATGTTTCTTTGTTGTCTTCTTCCTTCTTAGGTGTCCCGACAAGTATGCTGTCTTTCTTCGGTGGTTGCGCCTGTGCCTTTCCTTTGCTCGGGCTGGGGGGAAATAGCCCAGGAAGACTAGTTGCCACCTTGCCTAATTCGTCAGTCGACTCACTAAACGTCTACTTGGCCAAGTCTCGCGCTAGTTGTCGTTCTGCTTCGTCGATCGAGAACCCGCTCTTTGGCCCTTTTGGTTTTTTGGGTTGCCTTTCCTTAGTACGGCCTTCTCGTGGGACCTGCTTCCCACTTTGAGTCTCCAGTGACTCAATGGTGTCATGTTGGCGGAGCCGAACTCCTCGTGGTTCTGCCGCTCCCCTATGCTAGCTTCGCTTATTGGACTTTTCATAGGTTGATCGGACCAGGTCCCTGCAGGTTTCTTAACCACTTGCGGAGGTTAAAAAAATGTAATGTGTTCGGGCCAGGCCCTAGTCATGTAGCGGTACAATAGGAGCAGATAGCGTCGTGGTCAACACGAAGCGAGCGCTGCTTGCTAAGGGAGGCTTCGAACGGGGTGTAATTGGAGATCAAAGAAGTAACCGTTCAACCAAGTATATTTAAGAATACTGTCTGTCGAAGTCTGCTGTTCCCATCGCGGAAATCAGTGGTCTTCAAATACAGCATATCACTTATCTCCAGTATGAGTGATATTGCAAAACAATATTTGTATCAACCGATAGCACACGAAACAATTCACGTATCAAATGATACTGTAAAACCAAACATAAAACAAGATGTGTATCAACCGATAGCACACGAAACAATATAAGTATCAAACAATACTGTGAAATCAAACATAAAACTATGTGTGTATCAACCGATAGCACACGAAACATTACAAGTATCAAACGATACTGTGAAACCAAACATAAAACATAAAACAACCTAGTACCCGTACCAGTTACAAGTTGTTTGCTAGAATGTAACTTAAGTTGTTCCTCAATCATAGTTTGATTAGAATTCATATCGAAATCTGAATATTCAAATAATCAATTAGTATTTAGTTGTTATTATCATTGAAACAATTTAAGAACTATTGAAAATCATGCTTCCTCAGAGGGATTACAAACCACAAATTTCCCACTCATCATCTGTGTCTATTTCTAACTCTAATTGCTCCTCATCTAAGCTTAATTGATCATAAGAATACTCAAGATCTGAATCTTTAAAGTATTCATTTGATATCATAGAAATATCTGACATCATTTCAGATATTGGACTGTGTTTCCTGAAGCTTCATATTTATAGTATTAGTATATAAAAACCAAACAGAATCAATAATCCCAACAGGATCTCACAGTTTAATGATTGAAGAAATTTAGAAAGATGTTATGAAGACAAAAGAACTTGAATTAATTATTAGATAAGTTCAATACAAACAGACTTGGATACTGATAATCTATTAGTGAACTAATCCATAGTTTTTTCAAACACCACATCTTGAAAGAGACCAATGATATTACATCAGTGAGACATTCTTGTTGCAGAAAAGCCATTCAAATTTAAAATGTAATAGCTCAACAACTACTTATCTGTTACTTATGATTTCTTATTCTATAAAGGCACAAGAAGCTAAAGTTATTTTAGATGGTAAAAAGTGAATTTGTAAAATTTCCAGTTTTTCAAACATAAAACATGCCACAGAGGTCATCTGAAGATCTAAAATATTTTCTGAGCTACTGTATACCTACTTTACATAGCTAGCTATGTAGTTAAGCAAAAATAAATATTTTGTGGTTGAGGTCCAATAATCATATTTTAACTTATACAGGCTCATGTTATTTCAACCAGGAGTTATATATTGTAAAAGAGATAATCTTATAGGAAATTACTTAAATGAAGAAAGAAAAATTAAGAAGGATCAGGAGGACTGTTATAGAAAAAGCAAATCTTGGTTTAAAGATAAGAGTATTTGGCTGGCTATAAGAAAGTATATTTCCATTATAGTACTAGAAGGAGTAAGGAACTTTATTTCAAAAATGTCAAAATTATAAATAGTAGAAATAGCTAACTTACAATATATAGACTTAACTACAAAAGTCTTATCAAATATAGATGAAGAATCATTTGACTCTATATAAGTTATGGCAATAATCTAAAGTACCCTACTTGATACTACAAATTTATAATAAGTAGAGGAGTCAAACCTTGCAAGAAGCCTTGTAGCAAGTTTGTACTAGAACTACTAGAAAGTAATTAAAAAAGATTGGATTTTTGTAGAAGATGATACAAAAGAGTATATATGTAGATAGACACAAGTGGAAGAATATAGTAATATACAAATATTTAGTATTTCTTTCAGTCTGGAAAAGGTCCTATCCTTGTACATTTATTTTTAAAGTAAATAGTTCTTGGTAAATACTAGAGTTTCTACTAGAGAGAGAAAAACCTTTAGGATTTATTATATATAATGAATGAACAATTAATATGAATATATAATTAATATGAATAACAAAAAAACAAAGACATTGGATAACTGAGGAAAAATAGCCTTTCTAGCTAAAGGGAAAGTAAATTATAGTTTCTGAGTTTCTCATATCAGAGGGTGGTCTCTAGATATTAAATAACACCTATGATTTCTGCTTGCTAGATGATCTAATATAATCAATCTGGAAAAGCAGGGCAGTGCAAGATGCTATTGAATATTTTGAATATAGTAAGAACAACTACTGGACAGGAGACAAAATAGTAGATTATACAATGAACATAGTACTAGCTACTTTTTATTAGAATTTTTTAGGATAGCAGATACTATTTACTTTCAACAATACTACCAATCACAGCTGCTATGACTAGAATGCTTTTATGGTGTCTTGATTGAATCAAAACCTAGAGGGCAAGTAGCTACTAAAGTAAGAGGGCTTTATTTATTCAAAGAAGTAACAACAACCTATACTTTTTTCCTTAAATAATCACAACTTTCTTGTTTAAAGCAAGGCAAAAGGCATGGAACTGGTGCTGTGGAAGAGGAGACTTTAGTGGTATTAGCAGTCAGATAGGTTTCTCTTTCTTCTAGAATACTCTAAGTGAAATAACAAATCTACTTGTGATTTAACTATTCTCAAAGGATATTGTCTAAATGTAGTTTTGAAAACAGAAAGAGACTTTCATAAGCAGAAAAGATACCTACAGGAAGAACTTGATGCTGCTAAACAAGTGGTTATTTTCTATCCTAAGTTCTATTGGTTTTGGTGTACTACTAAATATTATACCTGAGAAAACTATTAATATAGCTCAAGTGACTTAAGAAAGACTCTTCCAGCAGCTTTAGATTCCATATCCTCTGCATCCATTAGGATTACCTGACATGCATTAGGACTATTAAGGTTTATAAAGATGGGCTATAGTACAGAACTTTTCAGTTTAAAAATACCATATATAAAAGTTATCAACATATTGAGAATAAGATGAAGTGGTAGTGGCATTGACTTAAGTGTCTCTAGAAACTCTCACACCCTCAACCATTCATTCTTCTACAGTGTACAAACACCTCCCTGTTTACTCTTCCAATATCCTACAAGGCTTCTCTCCCTTTCCCGTTTTTTCCTACCATATCCACTCCTGAGACATTTTTCACCACCCAATACTTCTGTCATTAGTCATCAAATCAAATGTCGTACCGGTCCGGTTTAAGAAGTTCCCCACCATAGACTCCACAAATACTCACCCATTGAGTTTGTGGTCATCAAATGGCTCTTCCCTTCATTCCTTTATCTCCCCCATGCGGAGAAGGTTGGAAGGGTATTATTCTGGCACTCGTAGTGTATTAACCACCGCACCATAGCGGTAAAAACTCGAAAGCCCTAATCGAACCCGGGGCTATTTGCATTTCGTTTCGGGGTTTCCTCCTCCGGTGGGGTCTAGAGTTTTTTTTGCCCCGTTCTTTGTGTCTCTCACAGGCGCTGAACAACGCTTTCTTTCTTTCTTTTTCTGTGCTTCTGGCCCCTTTTCCAAAGCAGGGAGTCAGGACTGCGGGCGGGATTGGAGCTGGATTATTTGTTGGACGTAATATTATGAGCGCGAATACTCTAGCCATATGCCGGTCCGGCCGTGCCTCTTTTAGTTACTCGAGTACGGTGGCTGCAAATCAGCCCAGCTGAAGACCGCACAGCACGCGTCCCGATTATTTGAGTTTTTATCATACGGTACCGTACTGGTGTCCACCTCATTCATTAATATCGAAACAGCAGACATGATAACTTGGGCGGTTCTCTTGCTGGCGGGGTGGATGAAGCATGGGTAGGATTTTGGAATACCGCACCACTGCGAAAAGCTGGGCAAAAAATCCACATCGTGATTACAAGAATAGGACTAAACGGCTTTGAAACAGCTCAAGGGGTGCGTCGAAAGAACCCGTATCCCCTAAACCGCTGAGAGCCGGGCCCATTTAAAATGCCGAACACTGGCCTACTTGATTCGGGAGCGGTTCTACGCGAACCCCCTCGCCTACCGGTATCCCACAGTTATGCTGAGCTCTACGGATTTTGGGGTATTCTGGGCACCACGCCACTTTAGAACCGTGAGGTTTTTCCAATCGCGATTACCCAAATAGGCTAGTGATCAACGTTTTAAGTGGGGCTGAAATGTCTCAGCTTTTTTAGGGGATAATAAACGACTAGATCCTGCCCTGCGCTCCTCAATCCTTGGGCTGGCCGTTTTAACTTTGGCCATTAGGAGAAGCGTGCCCGGAAGGATCGATACCGGTAGTGATTTTCTCTCTACAATTGTCTCGTTTAAGAACCCACATTGATGCTTAACATCGATATTGCTTATATCCTTATAAGTACTATTACTGGTACTTGGGTGCTCTAGCATGGTTTCGCGCTGCCTTAGGAGTTAAACATGACCTAGAAATTTTAAGTACCGTATACGGTGTTTAGAACGCGAACATTTGGGCTTGAGCTTGGTACTCGAGTGCAAGCATGGGCGTTCAGATGTGCATAGACAGGACAGTTTGCCATACAATCTTTGCCCCGTGCGTTCAGGTTCTCCATGCCGGGCGCTCGAGTACAGTACCGGCACCGATGACGTACTCTTAGAAGGGATTTGATTGATGAATGGAAAAAAGAGAAGATGGGGGAGCTCACTGGAATGGTTTGTATCCCGGCACTTGTACTCGAATACCATACCCGTTATGATAGGGAGTAATGCCGGGATATCGTGGAGTTTAAGCACTTGTGGTAAGGCTTGTACAAGTGCCAGGGGTGATGTTTTCACATAGTTAATTTAGGTTAACCCGCAAAATAATCCCTGTCTTGTACTCGGACATGGAAGCAAAAATCAAGTGAGGCAGGGATATAAACAAGGAATCTCAGGAATCGTGTTGATCACAAGTTGGAACAGACAAGGGAGTCAAAGAAGTTGGAATCCCACAGTTGTTGCATCTTGACCAATATGAATTCTGCCATTACAATACTCATTATAATAAGAAAGAGACATTGAACATCACAACTTGATATCCCAATCTCCAATACCACTATCAATCCAAGTATGCCATCACAGATACTGAGAGAAGAAGGACACAGAGTGGAAAAAAATAAATACATCCTTCTGCCAATATGTGTGGGCATAACATATTCTACACAATTGTAACATTTTTGAAACATGGTCCTATTCACATAATAGTATGATAGGAGCAGATGGCTTCTTGGTTAACAAGAAGTAAGTGCTACTTACTAAAAGAGGCTTCGAGAGGGTGTAGTAGGAAATTAAAGAAGTAACCATTCAAGCAAGTATATTAAGAATACTGTTAGTTGAAGTCTGCTCTTTCCATCATGGAAATCCAGAGTCTTTAAATACAACATATCTCTTATATCCAGTATGAGTGATATTATAAAATCTTGTATATATCAAATGATACCACACGAAACAATACAAGTATCAAATGATACTATGAAATGAAACATAAAACATTGTATTTATCAACCAATAGCACACGAAATAATACAAGTATCAAACAATACTGTAAAATCCAATATAAAACATAACCTAGTACCTGCACCTGTTACAACCATAGTCAGTACCAGTGTAGTGAGCTATCTACCTAAATAGCTATCATGTAAATCCCTTGCTAGGGCCTGTGGGTGGCTTACCATATAAGGTCTCACTAGGGAGTAGAATACATAAATTACCACTTCATATGACTACTACTAGCAGAAAGAAGGTCATTAATATGGGCTAAAACAAAAGTTGTATAGATAGTGATTGTTTCAGAGTTGAGAAGGTTCTATTCAGTAAGAATAGCTTAGTGCAACTCTATAACCGTAGTAGGTTGTAGGTTTTATTTCGTAATATTGTATTTTATTCTCTTCCAAACCTCTTCAATTGGTGACATATCAAAAGAGCTGGCAGGCCATGGGAACAGATATTGCCCAATTCCTAGTTTGTTAAGCCCCTTGATTGTATTGTTAGCTGTATACACAGATACTCTATCTTGTTGAAAGCAAATATAACCTGAGTAGCTTTCTTGTTAGTAGAGTTGTAGCTACTATGGGAAGGAAATAGAATAAACAATACATTCAACATAGGTTTGTGAGGAAATATTTCCCCAGCTGGCCATTTCTCAGACAATGAGAGGTAACTTTTGGCTTTTGTATATTGCCCCCAAACTATGACTATTGAGAGTTTCTTAAATTTCAGAACAAAACAATCCTCTTCATACTCCTCACCAGACTTATATGTAACTCAAACTCCACCGGAAATCTCCTCACAGTTGAACGCTGCTTTGTATGAAAAAAAATCACATCACTAAGGTTACTCTCATCCCAGTCCCTAAACTCATTGCCCCAGTTAAGCGTCTTTTCTTTAGCCTGTGAGGTCAAAAAAGGCTTGACTCATATGATACGATGATTATACCTATTGCTTTGAAAAATGCAATATAGTGACCAATTAGAAGCTTGAATCCTGGCTAATTTAGCAACTGCGTGAAGTAGAAGGTGGCAGTTCTAGGAACTGGCAGTCACAATCTCGATAAGTTGATGTTTAATTGATGCAGTAAATACAGGTTTATAGCCACAAGATGGAAAAGGTGTAACGTGTTCGGGCCTGGCCCTAGTCACGTAGCGGTACGATAGGAGCAGATGGCCTTGTGATCAACACAAGGCGAGCGCTGCTTGCTAAAGGAGGCTTCGAACGGGGTGTAATAGGAGATCAAAGAAGTAACCATTCAACCAAGTATGTTTAAGAATACTGTCTGTCGAAGTCTGCTGTTTCCATCGCGGGAATCAGCGGTCTTTAAATACAGCATATCGCTTATCTCCAGTATGAGCGATATTGCAAAACATTGTGTGTATCAACCGATAGCACACGAAACAATACAAGTATCAAACGATACTGTAAAACCAAACATAAAACAAGGTGTGTATCAACCGATAGCACACGAAACAATGCAAGTATCAAACGATACTGTAAAACGAAACATAAAACAATATGTGTATCAAACAATAGCACACGAAATACTACAAGTATCAAGCGATACTGTGAAACCAAACATAAAACAATGTGTGTATCAAGCGATAGCACACGAAACAATACAAGTATCAAGCGATACTGTAAAACCAAACATAAAACAATGTATGTATCAAGCGATAGCAAACGAAACAATACAAGTATCAAACGATACTGTGAAACCAAACATAAAACCCTAGTAACCCGTACCGGTTACACTCCCAAAATAAAATAACAATTTCATCAAAACTAAACAATCTAAGGAAATCCCAATACGCTCCTAACGGCCGGTGGTCCCGCTATTCTCCGGGTAGGATCCATCCTCATCGTCATCGCTATCGTGCAGCAATCTCAAGTCGTCCTGCAACATGTACTCCGCACCTTCCAACCATTTTTCCAAGCACTCCCCGCATGGCGCTCCGCGCACGAACCAACCAGACACCCAGTAAGGTGGCAGGTCCACAAAGTTCCAAACTATCCGGTCCTCCCATTCCTCCGTCTCGACATCGATCCGTCCGCAATCCGCGCAATGATCGATGTAGAAAATCTTCCAGTATGCGTCTTCTGGAATGATTTCTCGGTAAAGTAGGTACCCCAAAATGAGGTCTCGTCCTTTGATGCTGACTTCTGCGTAGGTCGACATTTTTAGGTTTTCTTTCTCGCGTAAGGGTAAGTTTGTAATATAGTGAAGAATTTTGTAAGGGTTAAAGGTTTGGGGGTTAGGTAGGGTGATCTGTTATCTTCGATGGTCTAGAGGCTGGTGGGTGGTATTTATATTCGGTAGTGACCTCGCTTAGGTGTTGGCCTCGCTTAGGTGTTCATAGGAAAGGGGTTGCTGCTTAATTTCAGTTTCTTCTGTCTCCATGCAACCATCACATTTTTATGTGCTCAGGTAGCACCCGCTACCGAAGCGAAAAATATATGACAATGATTCTCCCCACATTCGTCCCAACAATACTGTTGTTATTTCTAAGCATTTGTTGCAGATGTGTATGAATAGTCAGTGGGTAAGGTGTTGTCTAGGGATAATATCACGGTTCACCTACAGTCCCATAAGCTGATGGCGCAGTCTCCAAGATACTTGCTCATAGTTTGACATCGTAAGGCTGTTGGATGGAGTGTTCTTTTCTTTCGTTATTGCCCGTACTCCACCTCAGCCAGTCGGGCTAAGTATGCCGCTTCATCTTCCATTACCCGATTCTCATCTTCGCTGCTTTCGAAGTCAGTTTTGAAGTGGGCTGACCTGAATCCGTCCTGTATCCCTTGGTCTGTGTCTGGGCGCAGATGTTGGATTTCTGGTAGGGTTGGGCTCCATGCCACCGTCACATGGTTTATCGTAGGGGGTAGCTCGTCCTCCGGTTTGTTGTCTTCCCAC
>PYWC01000058.1:200620-242562 GCA_003182015.1 Tuber magnatum
TGTATCAAGCGATAGCACACGAAACAATACCAGTATCAAGCGATACTGTGAAACCAAACATAAAACAATGTGTGTATCAAGCGATAGTACATGAAACAATACAAGTATCAAGCGATACTGTGAAACCAAACATAAAACCCTAGTAACCCGTACCGGTTACAAAAGGACTTTCCCCTGACACTGGACTGTAGTGGGTAAGGTAGTAGAGGCTACCCAATAGTACATGAAACTCTTCATGAAGCCAGTAGTATGTCCAACCACTATCTAGTTGAAGATATCTAATAGTATATCGAGTTAAAGATATAATAACTTGGTATGCCTTTTTGCATTCTTCTGCTCTCTCATCATTGTCTAAGTCCTATACAGGTCAATTTAAGCTTATATAGATATCATAGAAACTTACACCAACTATCAGTAAACAGAGTCCCAGTTGCCTTCCAATTGGAACTAGGTTACCTGAGGTCTATTGCTGCTCATTTGTGCTATTCAATATAGCTATAAAATAACATATTAGCTATATCTTTGACTGAACTACTGGTACTACTTAAACCAGACAAAGACTTTGCAGATTGCAAACAAGTAGTAGAAGGCATAATTAGTATTAACTTGAAATTGTTTGCATAAGCTTGATTTACTTGGGTGCTTTTCACTTGAATAGACACAATCACATTTTTTTATTCTCTATCTTTTCTACAAATCCTGTTTCTTCTATTCTATCATTCTAACATTATTCAGATACCATCTGTCATATATTATATCTGCTAAGTGTTGATTCAGATACTTGTTTGCACTTACTTGCCGATCTTTTCTGGAATTTTAGCCAACTGAGACTTTATTGCAACAACAGGGTTACTTGTATTACTCAATTTTTACTTCCATGTCTAAGTGCAAAAACATCTTTCCTGGTACTGGTACAATGGCAAAGTACTGGCACCCAATATTTTACTACCCGTTTCTAAATCCACCATTAGAGATCTCAACACAAATCATAGTCTAGTCTATAATGGGCTTAGTAGAGCAGATTAACAGATCAGTTAATATGTTCAGGCAAGCTCAATCTCCTGATGCTGTGTCTGGCCTGGATAATGCTATTTCTGTCTTGGGTATTTTGTCTCTGATGTGAGTGATCTGAGGCCAATACTTTATAGTGGATTTTTTTTTGTTAAATCCTACAATTTATTTGCTTAAAGGTATAAACTTCTGCTTTAAAGGTACAATGCTGCCCCCTAAGGAGACACAACACCATACTCCTATTTTATACACTTAGTTATACTAGTGAAAAATCTCCTAGCACTAGCCAAGGGAAAAACAAGCTACCTCAAGTTTCTCTACTCGTGCCATGGTTGTAGTTGGCTACCACAACTCTCAGACGTTTGCAAGTTTACGACCAAGGGCACTCTAAAGAGTACCTCACAGCTCAATAGCACTTTATGGCTCAACAGCACTTTGTGGCTCACTACAGTAACCTTGTGGCTCAACAGCACTTTGTGGCTCAACCGTACCTTGAAGCTCTGTACAAATATGTATATTAAGATAACTTTTCAAGTTTAAAAAATACAAATCATTTGAATTGTTTACAAACTATCTATATGCTGCAAACTGATCTTAATTTACAAACTTATACAGAGCTTCAAGGTATGGTTGAGCCACGAAGTTACTGTAGTGAGCTACAAAGTGCTGTTGAGCCATAACGTGCCGTTGAGCTGTAAGGCACTCTTTAGAGTGCTCCTGATTGTGAACTTGCGGACATCTGGGGGTTGTGGCAGCCGGCCACAATCTTGGCACAAGTAGTATGAAACCAATCACACATCCCATGCCAAGAAAGACTCCACCCCAGCCTCTCTGCCAAGAAAACAAAAAGGCCAACACAGACCACCCAACTCGGCCCAAGCAGGAAGCAAGCAAGAAAACCCCACCAATAAAACTACTTTAAACAATGAAAAAAAACAAAAAAAACTAATTGAAAATACAAATATTTTGTACTTTCGCCTTGCTTAATACTGTTAACAGGATAGGCTGGACAGTAGGTAGACCAATTTCATATTCATTTCACATAATGGAGGCACCCAACTAGAGCATACTGAACCCCAGAGAAAGTTGTCACAAACCAGTTGAACAGGGGTGCAGCTTGAGGCAGTGCTATACTAACCATACATTGTCAAGAGTTTTAGCTATTGGAAAAGGCACAAGCCCAACTGAGCAAACAACCTCTCAGAGCTATCAACCTCAAAAGGATCAGGCTGAATCAAAGACTCATACAGCTATAGTGAGGTGCTACTGCAGAGGGAGAAGAGGACAGGTTTAAAGTCAACAATCTAGTATGAGTACCATTGGCTGAACACTAGGAGGGACATGTTTTTCAGGTAAACCCAAACAAGAAAGATATAGCCCAAGCCTATAAAGCCTCTAAAGTTGGTGAGGGAGGAGGATTGTAAGGGTGTGAGAGAGTTTTTGGCCATATCCACCTTCCCAAACAGGAAAGCGAAAATAGAGGTCAGGAAAATAGCAGAAGAGAAGCTTGTACTCCATGGTGGATTTAGGCAGTAAATACAGTACCGTAGTCCATCTGGTTCCCGAGACGGTGCTGGTTTCCTCATCGGCTTGAAGAGATATATATCTTCAATGTATTTCCAGAAGCAGTAATTATACGGCACTGCGGATGAGAGGAGCGGGCCATCATTGGAGCTTTATCGAGATACCGGTATCATAGCAGCGACTATTGGCAGTGTATGTTGGCAATATACGGTATCATACCGGGATCGGAGTACAGTACAGTACAGCACTGCCACCCATACTGCGACGCCACAAGAGAATATTGGTCACCTCGCCCCAAGAACTGTAGGTTACCAGTATCATACACTCGAGTAGAGTACAGTACAGTACACGCTCAGTACCGGTAGCATACCAGTATTCATCCTCTCTTCCCAGTCGCGATCGGGAGATATGGGAAGGGCACGGGGCCTGACGTTGAGATCCAGTAACCTTTGACTTGATTACTCAACCGCCATGCCACGAGCGATCTGGTCGGTGAGTGGAAATGTGGGTGCCCGGAGACTTTAGCCGTCGCGACTAACTTACGGGTGGGAGGGTTGAGTTCATGCGGCGATCGTGTTACTCGGTATGATACCGGTATTTCTAAATACCGGCAGTGTTCCTATTCCTTGCCTCAGTCCCGGAGCTTTGTTTGGCCAGCGTTAAACCGAGCCCTGGGCGCTAAGCGCGCTTTGGCGGGAGTGCCGCGCCGGTATTGCATGATACCAATAGTGAGATTTGAATGAGTGAGCAGGTCTCTACTGTATGTCGTGGAAGAAGGTCTCACCGTTGGGCGCTTTTCCGGATGCTTACGTTTAGAGGCACAATTCGCCGCGCCGGTACAGTACTCTGTACGCCCCGCAAACCCGACAAGGCAGAATAGCGGTAAGTTACGGTAAGTCGGTGAACGGGAAAATCACTAATCCACTTTCCTCGTATCAGGTTACGGTAGTACCGCAGAAAGAACTGCAAAAGACAAAAGAGCCCCACTTAGGCCCGGGTTGTTCTCGAAAGTACACACAGAACAAGCCTCTCATCACTGATGTCCCCCTAGTGTAATTGTCAGTCCTCCAGGAAACCGCCCCCCCCTGGACACACAAGGTCGGGGGTTCAATAAACCCATAAGCTGTCCGTATCACAAAACCCGGGATGTTGAAATTGCAAGCAGTGCCAACACGAGGGGGTTCCAAGAATGGGAAGCGCTCGCCCAGGGTTGAGTGCACCACCTTTTTTTGTAATACTTCTTAAGGGGGTTAACTTCCAGTCATGGTCGCGCCGCGGTGAATTTTCGACGACTTTGCGAGTGCAGGCAGGCAGGAAGGAAAATCCCCTTTATCATACAAAAGGAAGGAAGGGTGAGGAAAGGAAAGACCCCACTGCTTAACATTTCCTGCCAGTTTCCTTTTCCCCGGACGGCCTTCTTACGGACAAACGGAAGCGAGAGCGGGGGCGAAAACTCGATTGCGATAATTTTTTATTATTTTTGTTTATTATTTCTATTTTATTTTTTTGAGGAGGGAGGCAGGAGGGGAGAAAGATGGCGTACCAATTACATGAACAACATCACCAGGGGGGGCATCAGTATCCCGAGACCGCTTATACCTCCCAAGCCACTGGGAACACGCAAATGCATGGATACCCGCAAGAACCGCAACAGCTTCACCACGGCGGGTACAACTACAACCCAGATCAGTCCGGGGGATTGGAATATGTTCCACCGCCGCCACATGGACATCACCAGCATCACGGTCCGCAGAAATGGGAGCATGGGCTGTGCGGGTGCTTTGCTAAATGCGGGGTTTGTAAGTGCACCGACTGAGCCGGGCCGGTGGGAAGGGGAGGGGAGAGAGGGAAACCTCGACTCTGGATATACATGGAGATGGATCAACATTGGCTAATTTCAACCATAAGGTTGCACCGGTTGGTGGTGTCCTTGCATTCTCTTTGGAAGGACCAGGTATCGTCTGCACAATCCCACGATGCACGGGTATTCGTGCTGCAATGGAGGAGTAAATTACCCCACATTACTTTTCGTTATATCATTCATGGCTCCGGTCTTTTTTTTTTTGTTTCTAACCCGGGTTCGTTTTTAGTGTATGGGATACGCTGCTCTTTTCACATGCCTGCCTCCGTTCAGCTTCATTCTCGGTACGATGCAGCGCGGTGAGATAAGACGAAAATATAATTTAGAGGGTAGTGGCTGCGGAGATTGCTGCAAGGCCTTCTGCTGTGGGTGTTGTGCCCTCATCCAGGAAGAGAACGAGGTAGTATCCAGGACAAAAAAGACGCAAACCATGGGGGGGGGTTACCAAGCTCCCGGAGGGATGCACTATGGGCATTGATGCTCTAGTCTCTATTTCGTGTTTAGCGTCTGGGTTCTCGGTCTACATTATGGAAATATTTCATTACCAATACTTCGACCTTTGCTCTTTTTATAGTCTTATTTTCTTTTTAATATCAATCTCAAGCTTGTGATTACACACACGTGGCTACGGCCCCTGGAATTTCTGTTTTCAGACTAGCGATTTCCACGCCTCGCACATTCAGCCCTTCCCCTCTTTACTGCTCGCCGAAGCGTGATGACCGAAGGCTGTTGAGGCTGTCTATTATATCTTGTGCAAAAAGTGGTCCTTAATCTCAGAATGTGGGCAGAGGAGGGTAAAGCACGCAGCCAGCAGGTAGTCCCGAGATTTCAGGAATGTCTTGGCCCCAGCGAAGCCTTCACGGATGGGACTGGTTCATTCCCGCAGAGATATCCTAGGTTCTGCAGTCATCTTCCGATAGTACCGGGGCAGCGCTTCGTAATGGTGCACATAACTTATTGTGGCCGTGTGTGCTGATATGACTGTCACATGAATAGCCTCAGAGATTATCAATCGATGCTGCGATATATCCCGGGTTTCGTTATCCACCCCCATACCTAGATCCAATATAGGGAACGGCGATCAAACCCCTGGCTACTGCTGACCCTACGCGGGAATGTGAGCCTTTTCCGGGGCGGCTTCTGCTTCTTCCGGGGCGCGCTGGCTGCCCGTCTCTTGGTGCATGTAATAGTGTAGAGTATATCGGGTTACACATGATAAAACTCCGGGGTTTTCAGTACGAGTATCGTTGCCGGGTGAGCTTTAACGAGTAGTCGCCGTCCACTGTATTTACCCTCGCTGCGAAGTCCGATTGACCGGCCCTACTGGATACATTCCATGCGGTCAGTAGGTAATATTAGGGACGCCCCATACCGTATTAATCTCGTTTGGGTACCCTTTCTTTCTTTCACTACGGCAAGTGGTGAGGAGGGTACGAGACAGTCAGGAATAGCATATCCCCCCACCAAAGGCCTTCTCCTCGGAGTGGTTGGGTGCCCTAGGAGCAAAAATTCAATTAGAGATGGTCATAAAGTGGAAATTTCATAGTCCGTCACTCGTCCACTCTCTGTGGGAAGAGTAGAAAAGACCCTGGATCTATAGAGAGGGTCCAGTCTCTACTAACCGGGGAATGTAAGGACTCTAACCCGTAGAGGGGGTTGGAAAGGGAGGATGTAAGGTGTGAAGATGCGGACAAGTAAAAATTAAGCCACATGATAAAAGTGATAAATCGAGTATGAAGCCCTGAAGAATGAGGGTAGATTCAGGCAGCGCAATAAGTCATCATCACTTTTTGAATCTCTGCTATATATGTTAGTTCTTAGTTCACACCCTAAAAATTCGGAACTGCACTGATAATTGATGGTCCCGGCCGTGGATGCGAATCAAGTTAGATATTACCTTACCCATCTTCGGGAGCAAAAACTTGACCGAGAGTGAAGAATTGGGATAACTCTCCCATAATATAGAAAATGCCATTTCTCTTGCAGAATTAATATTTTATTGGAGTCCGAATCGCTTTGACTAAAGAGCGCAAAAAAAAAAAAAAAAAAAAGAAAAGCCCTATACGCGTCCCAGCTGCCCTACCAATGATTGTGGTTGGGAGGGAGTGAGTGCCATTTGGAGTCCTGCTGGCTGTGAGCTATAACCAAAAAGTGCAATGTTATGTTTTGTTGCAACAAAAACTGTATCACAGTCCAAAGAACGCAATTTTTTTTATGGAGTGCCAAATAGGGAATACGTATAATATAGAGACGAGCAGTCACCTGTGTGCACCATACAGTTAGTGACCATCCATCCCGGGCGGTGCAGTGAATCGTCCCGCGCCATATATTTAGTGTGTTTGCCTACTTCTCTTATTCAATGTTTCCCCTGCACTGAAGACTGCAGATGCAGTTTGCTGGATAGCCGGGGAACGCAATTCGTATCAAGAACTCGGACTTTCGGGAAGAGCTGCACAGGTCTTGGTGAATGTTTTACATATTACGGCCTTGGTTTTGTATGAAAATGCCTTTCCTCAGATGTACTTGTATGTGATGCATGGGATGGATGGAGATTGAAAAAAGCGGCCTCACGGCGTTCAGACACTTGATTATTTCCTAAATTTTGCAAAGTCTATTTTAGCACATTGGGCTGTAATTGTAGCATCAGAAACCTAGCGGTATGATTCAGTTTTCTCCCCTTATTGGGAATACCTTCAAACCCTTCGAAGGGGGTCACGCTCCACCTCAGATCCATCGCCGGGAGACCCTTGGCGCTGGGAAACCCTTTGCGGAAAAATTTCTGGATATTTTTCAGGACACTGTGCGGTGGAGAATAAATTCATGGAAGAAATCTGGTGAAACACTTGCTGGGTATTTAAACCTATGTTCTGCACTGTTCTGTACCCACTGACTGGTAATTTCCGATATTCCACGAATCCTAAGCAGCATGGCCCTGGCCCTGTCTGGTATTTTCCTGTTCCAATTTTCTTAGTTGTTTTGAGGGGCGCTGTGTAGTAATTGTGATATTGTTGCTAATGCAACCATTGGGCCCAATTCGAGTGATATTATGTGATTAGAGCTGGACTGCTACTGGTGGACAATTGTCGCGCCCGAGGATTAGTATCTCTTGTACTGTACCCGTACACGTCTAGAAGCCCCAGTAGACTCTAAAAGAGCTAATTGTAGCCTAAGTTAGTGGAAAATAGTATTTTTAACTCGTTTTGTATTGAATTTCGGGAAATAGAATCGTTCAAAATTGGATGGCCTGGTGGGCAAATAATGTTATATAACGAACAATATGTGTTAGCGGTTGTAGATAATTCTGGAAGTAATAGGAGTACAGTGGAGCGTTTGGAGGTAATGTGGGTTGTTTTAGAAGGTTATGGAGAAATTTCTCTAGACATATCTTTCCTTTGTTATCACAGGAATGTATGGAGGAAGGAAGATATGTGCGGGGACCCATGGAAGGATGGGAGGGCCTTGATTCTGTTTTACATATATATCTGTGTTTACCGTTAGTTTAGAGAGGGGGGGGGAGGGGAACGAAGCAAGAGGACGAAATTTCTGATCATACCTTTCACACATGCCCGCTACAAGCCCAGAGCTATTTCACCCACCATACTGCTGTGCTATTTGTCAGTCACCCCACAGCTATACCTCTCCCACCGTGGCAATATGAAGGTCGGGGAGTTATGGAGGTTACAAGGAGTTGAGAGGTTTCAGAGATTATAAGAGTTTCTCTGCTTCTTTATGAGTCTAAGGTAGACCAGACCCTCTGGTGTTACAAACATGACGGCAGATATCCTGGGGGACTGCTGAAGGTCACTAGGAGCTGCGAAAAAAGATCAGCACACCCCAGACTGGAGGCGCCAGGCGCCATGTGTGTCACATCCCAGGTACTGTACAAGGGAATTCACTTGGTAACGGGGATATCCACATGGCCAAATATCTACCCCGCTCACGAAGCAGGCCACTTTGCCACTGGGGATATCCCAGCGGTCAAGAGAAAACTCAAGCTCTTCCAGTTGCTAAGTAGAAGCCCGCGTTTTCCCTTTTGTTGTTGCAATTGAAGGCTTCGAATCCGGGTTACACGCCCCCCGGGATTCATAGAAGAGAATGAGGGGTTTTTAGGGGAGATAGAACTTTGGGCTCTAGGGGAGTATGCTCAAATATTCTCTTGGGTAAGCTCGGTTTGGCATGCACGTAATAACGCTCCTTAGAATTGGACTGTTGCATACTTGTAAATTTGAAATATAGGTAATATTGTGGGATTACCCTATCAAGAACTAGGATAATTGAGCAGTTCGAGTGTTACAGAATCACCATACCTCGAGCCTTCCATGGCACTTGCCCCGCCACCAGCAGTATCTGAGTCCTAATCGTGGGGGAGACAGCCGGACTGGCTAGATTGCAGCTCTGTTTTCTCCGGGTTTGACATGCGAAAAGGAGCGTAGCTGCAGTCAGGTCACCTGAGCACTTGGTCATTTGGATAGGTTAGAATTTACTTTGCCGCTTGGATATCCCAACAGGCCAGAGGCCTGCCTGGTGGCTAGGATAGAACATGTATTATAGGAGGCTTCGCCGTGTGTAGCAGTGCTTCTTGAGATATCTGCCATGAGAGGGTAAGGGATATGTGTATTCTTAGGGTGAGTACATGTAAATGATATTGAGCATAGGGCTGAAGTTCTAGCTTGTGCGCTTATATCCGTATATTTTTTAGATGCTGTTGATTTCGCCACATATCTGTGGTATGGAGGGATGCCTGTAGGGGTTCCCCTATATGTTAACTTGCATAGGATCTCAGTGCCTGGTCTAGTTCTAGAGCTGAAAGTTGGCAATTTCTATCAGGTGGTGGTTCGATTGGTCTTTCCCGGGAAACATCTATGTACTATATCCTGTAGTAGATCCGTTGCCTTTAATCCGCTCTTGTAATCTTAATGGGAATTGGTTGTGTGTTTTAGTTACGGCGTTTTAGTCGGCCTAATTTGGCAAAGACTATAGTATTATGAAGTATCGGCTCCCACTAGCATACTTGGCAGAGATGCGGAGGTAAAAGTGATAAGGCAAGAGGGTCGATTTGTTGGTGGGAGATACTGGGGGTCTCCTGCGTGCTGCAGTAGACTCAAAGCCGTACTCATAGGGTCACTTTGACTGCATGCTCCACAATCACTCGCACAGGGCATCATTCAGTCATTAGCCTGGCAAACCCTTAGCTACGGAAGATGGCAAATGCACTCAAATTAGGCACCATTTCTTTAACCCCTCTATCGTCCTTGATTTGGAAGAGGGAATCTCGACTAGCTCATGGCCTTGGGCTGCCCCCAGGCCCTGCCTGCTGCTTCAAACCGGATACTCCTTCTCTATTCCATCCACTGTCTTGTTCGGGACAATGGTATTTACGTGTTGAATGCATTATTTCATGGCAATTGTCCAGAGGTTTCAGGGGCTTAGGAAGGCGGCAAGATGTGTAGAAGTAATACAATTAGTTTCCAATAGTTTCCATTGGCTAGGCAAATATAATAACCCCCGATCGATGGGTTACAGGTTTGAGCTTGCTATCCCATATCGATATCCACTATGCAAAAAGCCTCATATCCAACAATGTAATCGTCCGGGGGTTTTGGCTGACCTTACTGAACAATTTCGGTGAACCCTTCTGGCCCTGCTAGTCTCGATCCTATCCCATGTCTTAACCAGTAGAACATGTGTAAAAAAAGACGATGAGGATCGGGGAGCAAGCCTTGGAGCGCCTAAATATCGTAAGCTAAAGCACTCTCAGCGTTTCCTGCAGGAAAATTGTTTAAGAAAGCGCAAATCATCGCTTATGGCGACGCATTAGTGAGAGGGTTGGTCGCCCAAGCACCGTAGCTGGATTCCTATGGAGTCCTGGACCCTCCTGGGAGGATCGGCGCAAGCCATGGTGTAGCCGGTATTGGTGCTGTTGAAGAGACGCAATCATGGCATTGAAAAATTTAAACTGACTGTAAGAGGGAGACCCCTTTAACAACTTTGATATCTCTGATGTTTAAGAAGGCTAGGCTCGGCATTGCACACATATCTTGTTAGAAAATATGTGGCTATTTGAAAAGGTTAGAAAACTACAACTAGATTCATGTAGTTTTGATGTGGGCAGCCTTTGTTATTTCTGAAGGCCCTGAGACACGAGACCTCACGCAATCTTCTGAGATTTGCTGGATGCTCGGTCTCCCGAGTCCATGAGGTTTTCTCTTTACAGGTTGATGGTTGGGGTGGCACATTGTCTGGATATCTTACAGCACCTATAAACTAAGAGACAGATCCAACAAATTCGAAGGCTATAACTAGAGAAATATCAGGAATGTATTTCTTAAAGCCTTAAATGTTTCGTAAAGCTGTCCTCCAAATCTTTATTCTACCAATGCCCAAGTTAATAGATAATCGTATGATACTGTACACTAATAACTACCTTTTTCTCCCTCCCCCCGTTTTTGGGTCAGGTTTACATCGAAGTGCCCACAGAGATCACCAGAGACTTATATAGTACGGTACTAATGGGGCAACTCATTTTTAAAAAAAGAAACGATTTGCAGTCATGTTCAGCCAACTCTGGGCAAGGGGGGGGGGGACAATTTCAACAGCAGTCTTTTAAGTGTAGAGATATAGCCAGCGGGATTTAGCAGGTTCTAAATATCCGCGGGAATTCATCCACCGTGATATCCTCAGAGTGTGGGATTCAAACCGGACACCATCTACCGGCCTTTGGGCAACTCTCTCCTTCGGACAGTACTTTTCCTTTCATTTCTCGAATCGTCCGTTCTTGCTGAATTTAACATATGAGCCACAATCGACATAAGGTGTACTCTGGCACACATTAGCACCAACCCCGTGTGGTACGCGCGCGGAGGACTACCGGTCGTGGGACGAAACCGAGTAAAAGCTCTCTGACCTACCGTACAGCCTAATGTGAGAACTCGAATAATTGAACTTTATGCTAAGACGTCTAAAACTCCCTCTCCTGGGTGAGGGGGGAATGTGGGGAAAACCGATCCCTCTCCTCGGCCCCTGGCTTAAGATAGGGGAGGCAATGTAGTGCCGCACCTTAACTCACGATACCAGCAGAGGCAACTTCAATTTCCTAGGGCGTGGTTCAATTGCTCGGGCTCTCACGGTACGGTGGTAGAGGAAGCATATAGAGGTTCTACGCGCTCCCGCGCAAAATCTAATGCTCCTCAAATCTCACGATCCTCATTACAGGGCCTCTCCCAGAGAACCTTTACTATCTCAGCTCTTCCAGGCTTTACGAGTGTCGGGATGATGGAAAAAACACGGTGCCCCCGAGTGCCTTTACGATGCCACCTGTCGGCGTGGATATATTGTAAGCCGCATCTTAAATTAAAACCGGTACAGTTAATTTTGGTACACTAAGGGGTTCTCGACCCGTGAGGTAAAAGTTCTCGTCAGTTGCCGTTTTCCTCTTTGTATCCATCACCGCAGTACCGACCAGTGGGGGGGATAGGACGATACCAAATATTATGGGCAAGCTCTTAGGGTTGAGATACTTGTCTGGATTGGCTTCTTGAGGCTGGACGTGGGACTTTTCACCCCCCCCGGGGCTGCTTTACTGTCAGTATGAGTGACCCGAGTGGGCTGGACCGTGTTAATCGCCATAAAGTTACTGGAAGAGTCGGGCAGTTTCCTTGGGCTCGTGCAGTTGCCCAAAGGCTTGGATTTGTAAGTTGTCGTGGTTTTGACCAATCGGGCACAAATATATCTAGATTAGTTAACACATTTACGTACAGCTCTAGCGCTGTCGTACCGGTATGCCGTATTGTGCCAATTATTATGTGTCAGATTTATAAAATCTTGGCAGGGAGAACACTGCCACAAACATCCCCGCCTGAAGGATTCCGGTATCATACGTCAGTCTATGATGTTATACCCGAACAACATCATCCTTACTGCAATTACTTTTCTACAGAGCACAGGGCCCGGGCGAGAGCGGTATGAATTCATTAAAAGAAAAAAGTGCTATAATGGTATACTAAGAACCCAAAGAACTGGAAGCAGAATTCCTATGCATACTCCGGCGAAATCCACTTGGGAGCACCTCTCCTATCTCTCCATCTTTTACCGAACACATGCAATACGCACATCGCTGGAATCGCTACAAAGGCCGTGATGAGGCCTTGTGTAGCAAATGTCCATGTGAATCCAACGGTGTCGCACCATGGCGCTATGTAGAACGGATTCGCGAATGCCGACAAATTGAGTAGAACGACATAGAAACTTATTACTGACATCGCATGGAGTGGGTAGCAATCCACTACATAGGCACAGACCGCGGTATTGCCTATTTGGATTCCCGCGGCCACTATATCCTCATTAGTAACGCTCAGCGCAATTGGAGGTTGGCGTATTTACCCAGGAAGAGGGCTACCTGACCGACCATCCAATGGTAGCCCTTGTCCACACTGACTCCCCATACTATCAATCCGACTTCCTATGGTCAGCAAACGGCAATCCTGGGACCTGTTAAGCTTACCGGAAGTGATGACAATAGCGGGGTATATAAGCCACAATCTCATTTCCGCTACCCTTACATTATTACTCTTCTTCGCAAGTTTAATAATGATCCAATCACTCAGCGTCCCTGAGCATAAGATCTCGGAGAAGAGTGTCCCCAAGATCATGCCGCCATACAGAAGGCCTTGTATCTGGGGTCTATATTTCGGGTATGCTAATGGGAGGTAGGTTATCACGGACAAGATCCACCAGTACCTTTTCTCTGTCAGTGAGCGTTCAACTGTTTGGGGGTGAGACTGACCATGAAAAACAGTAGACTACTACGGCAACTACTACGTTCGGGAAAGTCCACATCTTGATAAATTGCACCAAGGTATCCCACGGCTTTGGATGCTCGATCCCCGGAACCATCCATATATTCAAAAATGGCAATTGTTTGGTTCTGGCGATATCATTCGAAGAAGGCACAGTTGCGGTCTTCTCGTTGTCGGGATGGGGCGCAGAGGATGTTGGTAGGCGGGAAAGCATGAGACTTCTTGGATAGAGGGTTTCCGGAAAGAACAAAATCTCCGCAACCAACAAGACAGCAAAAAAGATAGCCGTAAGCCAAGCTACCCAGTATTGATCCACCAGAGTGACGAATCCGCCGACTGCGAGGGTTAGCTTTCGGACAGCGTAAGGATTGGCTTCGGCATACTCAAAGGACCGACCAGCAATCCCATATCTATCGCCAGAACCCACAAGCCAAACTTTTGCCCACGCTCGTGCTCGAAGAAGAGATCGTTCACAACGGCCATTCCGACAGTTGAAGCTGGCGCAACCCCAAGACCCTGGAAGAACCTGGCAGCCATGTAACTGCTATACTTCTCTGCAACGGCGGAGCCGATAGTAGCCACCAGGGCAATTGTAGTGCCGATGATTAAGATGATGCGACGCCCATAGATATCGGATAAGGATGACCAGATAAGTGGGCCTACGGAAAGCCCCAAAGCCGGGAGAGCGACTGTCCAGTTTACCTGGGAATACGAGATTGAGTATTGCTCTTGCAAGAGACCGAAGGATGGGACAGTCGTGGTGGTGATGTATGTGAACAAAAAGTACCTGTCAAAGTCAGATATGCATGACGACGCCACAAGGAGGGAAGGGCAAAATCACATCCACATGACAAGACCCAAGGCGGTCCATTTTTGCCATCTTGGAAAGTTCAAAGGGTCCAGGGGATCAGCGGTGGGTTTTGGATGAAGCCCAATACCATCTTTGGCGGGAGTGTATTCCTTCACAAAACCAATCTCGTGTTGGTTACCGTAAGCGGGAACCCCCTTCTCGATGGAAGGATTATTATGCTCCGCTTCCTCCTTCGACATATCCGCTTTGCTATGGGATTACCAGTATCTCGCTGGATCGGCTGGCCGTCTGGTTGTCACCGTATTTATCAAGCGGAAATGGGAGCCTGGTGCCCAGAGATGCGGAGTTCGCTGCGTCTTCACCCTTGCAGCCTACGGTACTCGAGTACCGCGGTGGGCTTGCCCTCTGATATCTACCCGCGCACCAGAATCATACTAGGGGTCACAGAAGAAGAAGGAGCGAGCACTGGAATCGCGTACCGGTATGGAGTGGTCCTGCGCCACACAAGAGTGGGGAAAAAGGCCCCCACAAGCAATCGAGCGAGCAAGCAGCGGGCACATTCCAAAGACGCGAATAATAGCAACGGAGGGCAGCAAACGCGACGATTGAAGCGTGCACTAAAGACAGTTGGTCATGGTTCACGGGAGAGATAAGGCTCGACTACTAGTGCGATTACTTTCATTTCTTCTTTCATGGGGCCCGCGATCTGGGTAGGACGACCTGGAATGCTTGACACGGCTTCGGCATGACGAGTGTGCTCTCGGTGTGTTTTGAGATATCATAATGGGATAATCGTTGCAGGATTACCCGTACTGTACCACTGTAGTACAGTACTCGAGTACAGTACTGTACAGTACGATACCACGCTCCGCCATTATTTATCCCGATTGCAGGGCTGCTGGCGTGGCACAGGATACGGTACCGTGGTCTACCGTTATCGTGGTAAGACATTAATCGTGGGGCCCGGTGGGTTCGTGTGGATTGTGGTACGGCATTCGAAGTCTGAGTGTACCTGTAGAGTGCGGGTACAGTATTGTGGAGTACCGGTACCGTCCGTCCAAATGCTCATTGCCACGATAAACACGTCCACTCTAACAGCAGAGTTTGGGGGTTTAGCTGATCACTTGTAAAGGGGTATGATATGATATTCTGTTGGAGGCATCGTAACTTGTCGCTTTCCCACTCTTATTCGTGGGCGGGATGCCCGGTGTGTAGGATATCATACTGTGCATGAATCTCAGCACAGGTACCGGCAATTAGGGATTGGGGCGCGGGCATGTCGCTTGGACCACGCTGAAATCTGGGCAACAACGAGTGCGTTCAATGCTATATAATACTGCCGTCATACGGCGCTGGTATGGTACAGCGGCGTAGGCAGCCGGTGGGTTGGAAAAGTACCAGGATGGCGCGGGATTGGTTGTCTGGATGGGAGCCGAGCTACTTGTACTCGAGTACTTTCGAACACGGCATGAGATTCTGACTCATCCACACCACACAAAGCTTACTTGCACCACCAACAAATCTGCACCATGCTCTCCTAACCAACCCCCTCCTCTCCTCTCCCCTCCCTTCCCTTCCCGTCCTCCCCCCCCCCGACAATTTCCCCATCCCCCGGTTACACTCCTTCCATTCCCCTTCCTTGGCGTGCCCTTGTACCCTACCGGTACATAACTCTTACGTAAAATCCCCCGATAAGCAAACATATAGGCATTGGCGCGGCTTAAAGAAAAAAGGGAGTGTTAATTCGAGACTCCCGTTTGGGTTGGCTGGTTCTGGCATGCACCGAATACGGTAGGGCATACTTGATGGTTGGATCTGGTGGGTATTAGCCCAGATCTTCCTCGCGAGGGTTGCGGCCGTCAAGTTATTGGTGGGAAGCTACGGTATGGGTGGCTTGTGTCTTTGTTTGGCGGACTAATATTGGATGATTCCGGGGTGGGGGAGTGGGACTTCACGAGACGGGGAGGGGTCGGGTTGGATCAGGAGAATTGAGGGGGGGAGGAAAAGAGAAAGGATAGGGACGAAAGCAGGAATGAACGGCGTCGTGCCTAAGCGTTGTCATGATGAGCGGGAAGAGGGAGAGATTCCGGAACATATCTGAGGGTTTGCTTCATCGATCTTGATGTTGATGTTGGAGCTTCTTCCTCTCCCCCCCTCTCTTTCTTGAGCCTTTTGTTTTGGGGGTTCTCCCCGGTCTGCCTCAAGAGCTGCGGATCATTGGTTATCTATCCGTCCTACCTTGTTCCACGCTGGTCTGCCGTCTGCCCTGTTTGTCACCTACTCGAAGACGGCTCGGTATTGTGTGCTGCAGCGTGGTTCTGTAACAGACGTCTATCCCGTTCAATTGCCGAAAGGGTAAATATACCTCAAGAGCGACGAACAGTCAACCATCGTCTGTGGTATATGGACTCCCACATCGTCCTTGAGCTTCACTCATGGATCCTACGGCCACTCCTTTACCTTCATCCGCTGCTACCGCAAGCATGTCATCCTGGCTCCCCTTCCTCCGCAAGAAAACAAACGCATCACTAGAAACGGACGAGCGCACTTCCCTGTTACCAAAGCCCACAAATAACGACAATGAATCAGGAAGTGTGCTGTCGGAATTCACCCTCCTGCTCGGAAGCAGCATCCCCGTAATCCTCGCCTACACGTTACAGAATTCCCTACAAACAATCTCCGTGTTAATAGTCGGCCGCCTCTCTCCCGAACACCTCGCCACGGCTGCATTCTCTTACATGTTTGCCATGTCCACGGCCTGGCTGATCGCTTTGGGAGGAACGACAGCGCTGGACACACTCTGCTCCTCATCCTTCACCGGCAGTAAAAACCCTCACGAACTTGGCATCTTATTGCAACGTGCTTTCGTGGTGTTGGGAGTATTCTATATTCCTGTTGCAATCTTATGGTACTTCTCGGAGGGGGTCTTCCTGCGACTTGGCCAGGATCCCAGTCTCTCCACCGATTCCGCTACCTTCCTACGGTATTTGATTCCCGGCGGCCTAGGCTATATATATTTCGAAGCCGGAAAGAAGTTCCTTCAGGCTCAGGGTATTATGCGCGCGGGGACCTACATTTTGCTAATAACGAGCCCGTTGAATGCGTTGTTGAATTGGTTGTTTGTCTACGCTTTTGGCATGGGACTTATTGGCGCACCGATTGCGACGGGGATTACATACTGGGTGGGGTTTTTAGGGATTATGGGGTATGCTCGGTTTTCTCGGGGGTGGGCGGCCTGGGGCGGGTGGGATAGAGCGTGCTTCGGGAATATGGGTGTGTTTGCGAGGTTGGCGGGGTTGGGCGTTGTCATGGTCGGGACTGAATGGGTATCTGTAACTCTTCCATCTTGGAGGAGGTGAGTGCTAATGGCGATTATAGTGGGCGTTTGAAATTGTAGCCCTAGCAGCCGGGAGATTAGGCACTGTGCCCCTCGCCTCCCAATCAGTGATTATGACAACGGACCAAGTCCTCAACACAATTCCCTTCGGCATCGGTGTCGCTGCGTCTGCCCGTGTGGGGAATCTCCTCGGAGCGCGGGATGCAAGAGGCGCCGCGAGAGCAGCCAATACTGCTGCCGCCCTCAGCATTGTGCTCGGAGCGGCAGTAATGACAGTGATGCTCATTGTGAAAGACTACTATGCAAAGATCTTCAGCGACGACGTCCACGTTATCAAACTCACCGCACAGGTCATGCCACTCGTCGCACTATTTCAAATTGCAGACGGGCTAAATGGTTTTCCTCCCCAATATCTATTCTCTGTCTGGTTGCAAGGCTAACAATTTACAGGCAGCTGCGGAGGAGCACTGAGAGGCATGGGCCGTCAACACACCGGTGCAGCGGTAAACCTTGTCAGTTACTACTTTGGGGCCCTGCCGTTAGGTATCTGGCTCGCCTTCCACGGCTGGGGACTTAAGGGTCTTTGGGTCGGGCAGTGTATAGCATTGTACCTTGTCGGAGCGATGGAATGGGCTCTCGTGGGATTTAGCAATTGGGACAGACAGGTTGTGAAGGCGTTCGAAAGGATGGAAAGTGATGAGCGGATTGAGCAGGGGGGGCTCTGATTGGTGTCACTTTGGCCGGTAGAGAGGGTGGATAAAATTTTGTTCCTTCCATAGTTACGAAGTGTACTGTACAGTAAGGTATTCTGGATATGCTAGATGGATGATGATAGAGGAAGTGATCGAACGGACAAGTTAGCCTATTAACTTTGCGTGTAACACTTGGTCTGGGGACTATTAATACCCGAGAGATAAGGCAAATGGTGAGATGTCAGCCGAAGCCCGTACCGTACTGTACGAGTACAAGTACTTTAGGGGGTGAGCATAAGTGAGGCGAAGTTGGTAGTTAACTGGATTTTAACCGACCAAGGTTTGGTGAGTACAACCATGGAAACAGCCAATCTTGGCGTTCTCTTGGAGGGGGAATGAAGCGAGGTGAACCCAAAATGCACTTGTACCAACCACTGAACCTCACTCCCTCATTGGCCGAGTGACCCAGGAACCAATAAGAACCGTTTCGCCTCACTTACCCTTAACCCCCGGGTACCGGTACTGGAGTGGTGCGGTAGTGTGCCGGTAGTTGGTCTAATTGCGACCAATCCACCAGCCGCTTCAGCCCCGACGGCCAAATTCTAACCAATCGCCCACGGATCAAATATTATCCGCCTTGTGATACCTTTCGTCCTCCCTCACTTGCATCAATCGATCGGGTCCGGTCCAATCCCATTTGTCAAACGAGCTTTTTCCCCTTATCTCGCGTCTTCAAAGCCACCAATATCAGCTTCAGTAAACGCCCTTATCCATCCATCTAAAGTTCCGACCCTCTCCTTTCCTTTCCCTTTTCGATCCCGACTCGCTCACTTCCATCCCCTTTTCCAGCTGGTTCGCAAGGAACATTCACAGCATAAGCAGCTCGTGGGTAAGGTAAGTAAGACTTAGTCTACCACCCAGTTTCCATTAGCTAAGGGAGATAAGGTAACGGGAATAATTTCTTGAACGTAAGATGAATCGATTGTTGCGGGAAAAGTGGGGTTACGTAAGAGTGGAAAATCGCATCATGACATTCTCGGAGTACCGGTACCGGTAGCAAGCGTTACAAGTGGTGGTCCACAAGAGGAAATTCAGACGTTGGGGTTGCAGAGCTATCGCTCACCCCGCTCGTTCACTAACTCTCTGGCTTAACTCGAGCCCGATGGGGGGAGGGAGGGATCATCGATTGGAGCGGAGTGTGTGCCGGCAGTAAGAGTGTCTGGTTTGCTCTGGATTGTTGCTCTTCTCGTGCTTCCTGGACGGGGAAATTATTAGGTGCGGGAAGATGTCATCTCGATCCCCCATACTTTCGAGTACAGTACTCGTGCCGCACCGTATTGAGGGTGTGCTGCAGGCTAACGGTAAATTTAGGTAACTCGTTAGCTAGCAAGCACGGAGCTGCAATGCCATCCATCCCATCCCCGAATGTCATATCAAGCGTCTGGGACAACATAACACACCGACCGGCGCTTCCACCTCAACTTTTGTACTCGCAATGACGTGCACTGCCGCATAACATCCGCGGCCGATGAGGTTAATCTATTACGTACGAGAAATCAACCCAATTCCACCTAATGGTGACGGTAATTGCATTCATCCCAGGTACCGGACCTGCTGTACGTTGGTCATGACCTTTTCCATCATCCTTTATGCCCTGTGCTTTGAAATGTGTAGTTGAGTCCGGGGAGTACAAATATCGCGGTAGGTAACGTGAATTGAGTCAATTAAATACAGGAGGAGGGAGAAAGAGAGAGAGAGAGAGAGAGGTCAATTGAAAAGAGAGGGGAAAAGATACATCAATTATGTTTACAAAGACCTTACTTTTCACCGCATTGGTGGGGCTGGGCGGAGGGGCAGTTTGGGGACACGAGCATTCCGGGAGTTTGCAGGAACACTTGAGTGCTCAGGGGCCACATAAAGAGAGGTTGTGGTATAATGTTCTGCCGGGGGATGGGGGCACGCAGGTATTCTTCCATTGCCTTCCCTCCACGACTCAATTGCGGAAGTGGTGAAGCTGATAATGAAGGAATTTTACAGGCGGACAGCGTGTTCAGCGGAATCTCAACGTTCGGGAGACTACCCTACTTTCCATGTCTATCTTCCGATGAGGAGAAGTTTGATATAGCCTTCTTGGGTATTCCCTCGCTTCTACTAGCCGTAGTGATAGCAGACATTAACGACCACCAGGCGCCCCCTTCGACACCGGCACCTCGTATCGCCCCGGCGCACGGTTCGGCCCATCCGGAATCCGTCAAGGTTCCCGCCGTCTAAATCTCTAGTACCTCCCCCCCTCCCCCCTCTCCTAACTGACAAAATATGTGCTTCCAGGCTCACACAAACTCTCCTTCAGCGGCGGCTACAACACCCTGCTTTCAGTGAATCCCTTCAACTCCTGGGCGCGAGTGCTAGACTGCGGTGATATCCCAGTAACGTCCTACGATAATGCGTACGCCATCAAGCAGATTGAGCAGGGACACTACAGTCTCTTGTCCAGGACACCGGCATATGGAGCAGACGAGGGGAGAAAGGGTCCGGCAAAGGGGGGGAAAGTGCTGCCTAGAGTTATCACGCTTGGGGGTGACCACACGATTGTGCTGCCGATTCTTAGGAGTGTAAAGAGGGCTTATGGACCTGTTTCTGTTATTCACTTCGATAGCCATCTGGATGTGGGTCCTGCCGTTAAACATGTGAAGTGGAGGAGTGAGAGCTGATGATGGAGTGTGATTAGACTTGGGTGCCAAAGGTATTCGGCGGTGCCCCGACCGAGCAGGCTTCTGTTAATCACGGGACTTACTTTGTATGCTTTTTCCTCCCTTCCTTCCTATCTTCCCCGTCCTCCTCCATTTCCCACATACTGATATTTTCCAAAGTGGCACGCATACAAAGAAGGTCTCCTAAGAAATAACACCAACATCCGTACGCCTCCCCCTTTCAATCCTCCTGAGTGCAGAACCAACTAATTCCCGCCAGACGCCGGAATAAGAACCACTCTGTCCGGCCCCAGCGACTACGAGAACGATGCCGTCGTTGGCTTCGACCTCATAGAGGCGCACGAAATTGACGAGATCGGCGTTGGTGGAATAGTCAAGAAGATCCGGGACAGGGTTGGCGACGGGCTTGTCTACCTCTCGATCGACAGTACTTCTCCCTCCCCCCCCCCTCTCTGTTCTCTGCGTGGAGGAGTGATTGTTAATGTGCGGGGGTGAACAGTCGATTCGTTGGATCCGGCGTTCGCGCCGGCCACCGGAACACCCGAAACTGGAGGGTGGAGTACGCGCGAGTTGAGGACTATTATTCGCGGTTTGGATGGGCTGCAGTTGATTGGCGCGGATATTGTGGAGGTTGCGCCGGCTTATGATACTAATGCTGAGTTGACGACCATGGCTGCTGCGGTGAGTCTTCTTCCTTTCTTTGTGAGGATTGTGGTGGCTGATTAGCATTAGGATGTGCTGTTCGAGGTCATGAGTATTATGGTCAAGACGCCATTGAAGAGCGTTTGAATAGACTTTGTTGATATCTGAAGGATAGGCGGGTATCTATCATCGGAGGATGAGTAACAACATCACGAAAGTTCACTCGTGTCAAAACATCCTGTGTAATTGTTTCATGCAAACAAATACTCCTCCCAGTCTCATCCATTAGAGCCCAAGATGTGTGTGATAGTATGACAAAATAAGACAAAACTACCCATAACCCGCGACCGCAAATCTCCCTCCTTGTCCCTCCATTCACCTTCTTGGCCACCCACTTCACCCCCGCCGGGAAACCCACACCCGCGCAATGGCACGAGTACCTATATGACTATGAAGCCCGGAGAAGGCCGCCCGATGGTATACGTCGCCCCCGACCAGTGCTTACCAGCAACTCCGTGCTCAAGAACGCGACGTTGATATTAAATAGGGATAAAGAAAGCACCTGCGCGTCTATCGCTGCCAAAAAAATTATTTGTGGCGGCCCGGGGCAGAATGGAAATGAGCACGCTGCAGGGTTGCCTGAGGATGTATTTGCTGTAGCGTGGGCTTCTTTGAGAGAAGGCGTACGCGGATATTTCCGCTGCGAGGGAGATGCTGGCCAGGATGTTTTGTAGTGGTAAGGACCGGATGCCCTACAGGACTACCCACCCGCAAGGATAGACATGCCGAACGGGAATGGCGGGGGGTTATCGAGTTGTGAAATGGGGATCGTCTGGGCGGGGCCCATCTGGAGCATGTCTGTGAAGGACATCCGGGGAATTGGTGTCGTGATTTACCATTAGGATGCCCTAGGGGACATTAGTGCCGACACAAGTGGGGACGACGAGAAGGTCCGTAGGTCGTCCGGGTCGGACGCAAAACGGTAGCCAAAGTGCAGCGTAGGAGCGGAGGAGGAGGTATGGGCAGGTAAGCCCAATACTCAAGGTCGGATTTCGAAAAGGCGGACATCCCCTCCGTCGTTTCGTCCTGAGTTTCCAGGAAGGGCTCCATCCTCTATCGCGTCGCTAGGCGTTAAGAGCAGCGGGACTATCCGCGGCTCCTTTGCCATGGATTGGAAAAGTGTTTCCCAGATTATCGTCGCGAAGAGTGTGACACCCGCGGCAGCGGCGAGGAAAGTCGGCCTGTCTCTGTGAACCCCGATTTTGCAAACCGGTTCCTGGACCAGTGGTGGGAGGCGCTCTGCGAAACGATGATCTACCTTGTGTCCCCACTGGCCTAGTCCCCAATCGCTTCCGGATAATCACCGTGGATTGCATCCCCAGTCCTCATCGTAAGGCCATGGCGTGCGCTCGTGCACTCTACACATCCGGGCAGTCGCGCACACAAATCGCCGTTGCCCCATCGCACCCGGTTCCTGCATCCCGCCGGAGCCAGTCTTTGGGTCGGTCCCTGGTCACGGCGAGGTGTCCACATTTGGTTTTGTAGTCATCCGCGTGGACGCTAAATCACCTATCCGGGGATAGCACTTCCCAAGTCACCTTTCGCTCAGAAAATAGTTCGTAGAGATCTGGCATTATCTCTATCGGAATGTCCTTGGAATGATGGGCTTGGGCGAGCCAGGCATCGCAGCGCTTCTTCACATAATTGAAGCTCCGAACCATGCGCAGGAAGGGCGCTCTTGTGGCAGCGGCAGCGGCTTTGTGATCCATCGTTACGTGTGGCTTGAAGGAGGCAGCGTAAGTAAGTGCCGGGAGGACGATCCCCGGCACCAGCAATGCGATAAGTCCCAATCCTTCCCGCGGAGGGACAAGTCCTGTAGATTCCGCCGTGGGAGGAGTCCGGATCAGCATATCCGTGCTCTGCATGTAACTTCCCCACTCCATTCCCCGCGTCGCGCAGATTATTTGCGCAGTGTACGGTACTGTACGTCATCGTTGTCAATACACCCACCAATGAAACCGCCAGCAACGCACGACGTGCAGTGTCGGCTCCATCGCAATCACAGGAATATGCATTCCTGGCAGAGCCAACCTCTGCTCACTCTTCACCCAGCAACAGAAGGGCTCCGAAGCAAACGAGTACCAACTGGGCCCCAAACAACCCAAAGAATAAATCCCCCGCACGCCGGTGAGGATCCGTGCTCAGGGAGCAGGCCCTCTACGTGCCAAGGCTGCACCTAACACTCCGCGTTCTTGATCGCCTCCGTCTTCAGACCCGGAGTCCTGGCACCTGCGCTCGGGAGGGGCTTCGTCCTCGTCCTGGCCGGAGTGGTATTGAGCTTTTTCGTCGGAGGGTGCGGATGGGAGGGGCGCCTGACGGTTGGGGTACACGGGCGGAGGGTCGCATGGAGGTGGTGGGCCGGTATACGTTGGCGGTTCCCGCGGAGATGGTGGGAGGGGATGTCGGTGATGACAGGGTAAGACAGGCTAATGGAGCGGTCAGTTGCATGTCATCGGCTTGCCTTGTTTCCTTTTTAATTGACCGCGCTGGAGCCGTTGTGTGGATGGGATCGATCGGTAGAATGGCGATGCCCCTTATCGGTGGTGTGGCTCTGCTGGCTGCAGAGGTGGGAGGGACAAACTCATGGGATGAATGACTCGGCGATGGAGGGACGGGTAGGGATTATTATTCATCGCTGGCGGTGAATTGATTGAGGAAGTTGATTACCGGTATGTGTTCGGAGTATAGATGTTGGATTCTGTCTTCTCCAAGGTGGTCTACGTAGCTGGCTGGCATAACATAGTGCTCTACGCCAGATTGCACCGTACTCGAGCAAGTTAACACAAAGTTGCATAACGGATCACCGCAATTGCCATGCCATACAACGCTCTTCTGGAACCCCTCGCCGAGAAAACCCCTCGAGAACCTCCAGAGCTAAAGGGGGGCGAATAAAGCTGAAAGCGTAACTTCGAAACCTCCCTCTTCACCATCACGCACGCAATCAATTCTCCTCCCTATTCCCTCCGGCAAATCGAAAACGGGGGCCCTATTCCCGACCCGGTGTAGTACAATACCAGCACCAGGAAACCGTATCTCGCACTATAAGGTTTGATGCCCGGGGATGGTATGACCTTCCACAAGAGTCCTTGTAGAAAGTGATGATAAATTAAGTTTCCTTACAACAAGACCCAAAGATGAGACTTTGCCGGCATGTGAAGAGGATCATACGCAGGAGGATGCTACCGAGGAGGAGCGAGGTTGGGCCCAAAGCATTCTTATCCACAATCCCGGGGTGTCAATTCTGCATCACATTTAGAAACCCAAATCGAGTTCTCTTCTCCCCTATACGCCGTGTGCAAACCTTCCCCCTCTCCTACATCTCGGCTGAAACCTAAAGTGTACTTTTTTGTACCGGTCCGCCCCATGGTGGCTTACTAGCCACCGTGCTATATCATATTGCATCGTATCGCACGATATTCTATGAAGACTTACTACGATTGAACCCCAGCCAAGCCGCGAGTGAGCCTCTATGAATTCACCAGTTCTAGCCTCAAAAGTGTACCAGTCCAGCCCAACTCCATCTCGCAAAAAAAATGAATAATATTCCATACCGCGCCGTACCAGTCCGGTATCGAAATGCAATAACGAAAGACACCCTCGCCCCTCCCCGACAGCCCTTCTATTATTGTTTGCTTCGTATCGAAGTTCATCCGCAGTTACCCCATACTGGGGTGTGGCTTACCGGGAGCGTGCCAAAAAAGAAAAAGCGCACACTATACCAATCGAGCGGGTGCATATTCGGTGAGTGCAGCTCTAACATAGGTACGCATTCAGTGCCGCGCAGATTGCTTTGTATCAAATCAGGAACCCCAGCTCTCCTTGGATAACTTGGTTGGCCCGCTTTACTATTGTGGGATATGACGGGTTAGTCTTATACTCCACCCATGGGGTTGCTTCCCCACATTCCTCCCAGGATAAACGAGGAACTTCCTTATTGATTCTGGAGAACCGGTGGCTGATTAACCAATACAGGTATGTCGCCTACACTGTAGTCGTTGTGTGGTGGCAAGGAATTGCGATTGCGAGAGGCATTCCTTTTGTCCTTACACACCCGACCTCCGCGTCGGGTGTATACAATAATCGATGGCTAACGGCGGTTGCCAGTTACTACTACAATAACGGGAGACGCTACGATGTTATCTGAGAGGAGTTTTAAAGCGTGGCAAAGCGTAGGTCTACTTTCTCGGTGAATGAGGTCGAGCTAGTGAAGGGGGTTGGTAAATATTTATGCCACTCACACTCTCCTCTCGCCCCCGCCCAAGATAGAGGAGTTCTGGTCGGTGTATCATAGAGCAACACTAGGTCAGGCGGTGGTGGTGATGACGGTGGCGGTGACCGCTTCAGACTAAGATCAATAGGGCACATTTCAAGCCATATCATACCAGGAGTGCCGGAGCTGGGCTAATAACAATCCGCACGGCACGATACTGTACTTGTAGGTTGCGCATCCAAGCAGACAAAACGTATCCAAGCAAGCCGGACGGATCCGGCGATTCTACTAAAAAAAAAACCACCCTCGGTGGATGGGGGGATGTAACTTCCCGCGGTGTATATCCCACCGTCTATTACACTCCCGGTATACGAAAAAAATAATAACTCTAAATGCAGGAAAAACTAAGTATGACAAAGCCTTTTTACCCAAGCACCTCAATCTGGTCAAAAAATCCGGTATGCAGCCGTCCACCAACCATATATGAAGCCCACGTTCCATCACCACCTGAGAATCTTCTCCTCTCTTCTCAACATCCATCCACCCATCCACCCGCCGCTCCCTACTTCGCTCGCCCACTCACACGGGAAGGAAGGGACTTGAAGTTTCCTTGCTGTAATTTTCCTCTCTATTTCATTTCGTTGCTGTAAAGTGCCGGTCGCGTCGTCCACTCAACTTTCCCTATCCCTCTACACTCATTTTGTGACTGCTGATAGTCCCCCATTTCCCTTCCCGGCGAAACGGGATCTCTTTCTCTCTCTCTCTCTCTCTCTCTCTCTCTCTCTGCTGATTTCAGATTATTCCTTGGTTGTCTTTTTATACACGCAAGAAAAGTAGAGCTTCCGCATTTTCTTTTTCCCCTTATTTTCAAAAAACGGTTGGATATAATGGGGCTAGAACTTTTGATTCTGGCACTTGTGTCTTTGCTATATTCTCCCAGTAGGTGTCTTTCCGTCCTCTCCCTCCTTCCATCCGGTAGTCTAAGAGGGTCACGAGCGATGTCATAGCGCTAAACTTGGCTGCGCCATTGCCTAATCCCATTCCACAAATGATGGACTTTGGCATGCAGGAGTACAGAGGTGGTGAGTTTGGGAATGGCGGAGGGCATGGCGAAGCCGAAGGCGGTGATGGTAGGGGTGCTGATGGTCCATCTGGCATCGGCTTGATGTATGAGAGCGCAGAGACGACTGCGGATGTGGTGGCGGATATTGGTACTGGTGCTGAAGCTGAGACTGATGCGGACGAGTCCGGTGTATGATAACACTCGGATACGAGAGTGCCGGGGCAGATGCTGATGCTGCTGCTGACATTGACGCCGATGCTGATGCAGGTGCTGGCGCTGACACTGATGCCGATGCCGATGCTGATGCGGACGCCGATATGGATGTGGACACGGGTACGGATATGGACGGGGACTACTACAACGACAAAGAGTAAACAACCACAGCGCCACAAATCTCTTTTCTTCCCCTCATCCCGCCCATTCCCCTCCCTTCCTTCGCTTAAACACACACTCACTTTCTCTTCATTGCAACCACAATCGCTCAAAAAGAGCCAAGGCTTAACTCAGGAGTGCACTAAAGCATCATTTCCGCTTTCCACCAAATCTGCTTTCATTCCATGTATAGTTCATCCCACTCCCGCTTTTCTCTAATTCGTTCGTACTGCGCCTTATTATATAGATGATAAGTGGGGGGTGGACAGGGACGAGTAGAACAAAATGAGTAGTCATAAAAAATCACTCGATTGAACTTCGAGTCATCCTTTCGGCCCAATCCCCTGAGTGAAGTTTCCCACGGAGGAAAATGTATAATACAACTGGAGTTTATGAGAGGCCGTAGCGTGCCGCTCCTGGCCCGACAAAAGAACCATCAGCAATGTTAACGCCGGTATGATACGGTCGAGTTTGCAGAGTTGCCCCGCGCCATCGCAAGTGGGCTTCACCCCCCCCCTCCTTTGGCAATAACGTGACCCACCGGAATTCCTCCGCGCATAATATCGATTGCATCCCGACCATTCACCGCCGCCCCGGCATTCCAATCCATCCCTTCTAACTAACCGCACCCAGCGATCACTCAATGAGCCCGGTTGCCCTCCATGATTGATACGTTGGCACCCGGGATTTGGATGGGTTGCGGGCAAGGTCTCCGGGTCGGATCACTCCGCCAAGCACGACGGAGGGGATGTCCATTCGACGGGGCGATCCTGGATGAAGGAAGGGCGTTTGCACGGGATGGCTAAATGGAATGAGGTGCCGCCCCGTTATATGGAGTTGAGGCACAACCTTATTTGCTCTTGGGGAAGGTGTCGCAAACTGCCCGCCCTCTTACGCAACAATAAAATGAGAGCCGAAACCTGGCCCTTTGCGGTATTAGGCAAGGACAAATGAGCCAAAGTGTTCGGCCAATGTAGCACCCTCTAACGTATTTTACCCAGTAATGGGTCACCCCCCAGTAATGGGTCACTTGTTCACTCCACTCATATTTAACAAATTTGTGATTCCAGAGAGTAATACTAATAGGATCGTATTCAAATTCAAAAGCATAATTGTTTATAGACGTTAGAATAATCCTGCCGGTTTTTAGAAATTTAATTTAATTTTCAGAGCAGTAAATGGTGCAAGTGAGATATCATGAATATGTATGAAATTGTAAGACAGCAATAGAACCACTTGTGCAAAAAGACTAGTATTTTCCACCCTTGTAGTATGGGTTATTAGCTATAAACCCTAAAGGTTATAGAAGGTTAGGGTGAGAATTGAGGCTGAGCAAGAGTTTTAAAGATATGGCATTTTTTATACATCTAGTACACTTAATTGTAACATACAACTATCATCCTTTTGACATCAAATTTCATCAAAAAACAACCCAGCACCAATGCCTGTTAAGAAACCTGATATGGAGAATCGCCTGAAGGCCGCCATTTGCACCAAAACCAAAGATCCTGATCTCTCGATACGCTACTTAGCTCAAACATTCGGAGTTTCGAATACCACACTTCAGAACCGACTTAAAGGCACCACCACACCCCGAAAGATCGCACACGAGAGCCAGCAGTTGCTCAGCCACCTTGAGGAGAAGGTTATTATTCACAGAATTCAAGATTACGATGATTGTGGCATTCCTCTTCGCCGAAGACATGTATTACAAATGGTGTATGAAATCTTGAAAGCTAAAGGGAGAGTTGCTGAAATTGGAAAAGGGTGGGTTGATCGCTTCGTCCAGAGACATCCAGGTATTCAAGCTAAGGTTGGAAAGAGTATCGACAAGCAAAGAGCTCTTGCTACTGATGTTTCAATTCTCCAAACGCATTTGGAAAGATTCTATCAATTGAAGAGCCGATATCATGTTCTTCCTGAGAATATTTGGAACACAGATGAGAAAGGGTTTGCGATGGGACTGGGAGCTGGTGGAACTGTTCTTTGCCGTACAGGGAGACGAAATCCCGAGATCATGCAGGATGGGAAGAGAGACTGGGTTACAGTGATTGAAGCAGTTGCAGGAGATGGAAGGATATTGGCCCCTCTTGTTATTCACTCTTCCACAGCACACCTGATGGGCCACCATTCAAATATCAACTACGAGATCGACAATGATGCCTTCTTCACCTACTCTAAGGCTGGATACACCTCATCAGAAATTGCCTTAGACTGGTTAGAGCAAGTATTTGAACCACGCTCACGTCCGGCCAATGGCATAATTGATCACCGGATCCTTGTGCTCGATGGTCACAGCTCCCATGTTAATAACATTGCATTCATTGAGCATGCTATTGCCAACAACATCCACCTTCTCTGTCTTCCAGCTCATACCACTCACATCCTGCAGCCTTTAGATATTGGTTTGTTTTCCCCCTTGGGAAACTATTACAAGCAAGAGCTGGAGGACTTCCAACGCAACCATGGGCCATTTTGGAAGATGCGGAAAGGGGACTTCTATCCGATGCAGCAACGAGCTAGACAGAAGGCTATGACAGCTCACAATGTGGCGTCAGCATGGCATTCAAGTGGAATGATCCCCTTCAATCGTCAACGTGTGTTACAGAATCCTAATCTGCAACTGAATGCCACTCCAGCTATTCCTCTCTCAGCTAGATATTCAGGACTTCGCCCCCTAGGAGAAAGAGATGGCAGAGCTCGAGAGGTTGATGAGATTAGAAAAAAGGCTGCTGAACTTGAAGATGCTGGAGAGGCCACTGTCTTACTTAACCAAGCAATTGAAGTTGCTGATAAAGCCCAAACACAGTCAATTCTCGATAAAGCAACAATCAAACAACTTGAGTCTATCAAGCCAAGTAAGCCAGACCGCTGTCAAATCAAAGGGGGGCTTCTTCTTCATACAAAGATTCTTGGTGAATTGTACAAGAAGCGGGAAAGAGATGATCTCAACAAGCAAGCTAGGCTTGAAGCAGGAAGACTTAAGAGAGCCAAGAGTAAGAGACAAGGGGTATCAAGGAAGAAGATCAAGATACCTGCAGGGAAATCTGATACCCCAATCGATTCAGAGAGTACAGAGGATGAATCAAGTGCTGGAGAGGAAGAACCAGCTGTATGTATATTTTGTCCAATATGTGTGAGATTTTCAAAACCTTTGCTCACAATCAATAAGTACCGAAATCGAAATCTGTAACTTTGAGTGCTAGCACCAGCCGTCCCTACAGATCTACCAGGCATTCAATCAATTATTCCATGAGTGGGGAAGCAGGACCCTCAGCCTGAACTGAGAACTAGAATTTACTAATAAAATATCACTCTGCTGGATTCCATATCCATTTCTTTTTAAAAGGTTATGTTCTTTTCTGATAATCATTGTATGCTCTTATTCTATAGCTGTCATAACTTTCATAAGCGTAGCTTAAATGGTGGTTGTAGAATTTCACTTTTTATCTCAATACAGAAATTTTATATGGTGACCCATTACTGGGGGGTGACCCATTACTGGGTAAAATACGTTACCACCTATTTTAATGAAAGGGGGATTCATTTGGTGTAGTCCTTTGGGAATTCCTGTAGCAATATCTTGCATTTGTGAATCTAGTCATGTTTATATATATATATATATGTTCTATCCAACTGAGAAATATTTTCACTTGGTCAAGTGGATATTCTCTTGGCCAAGTAGGTCACTTCCCCAATAGGATGTCCCAGTGGAGAAATAGAGTTTCGTCCATCCTAGCTATGATTGAAAATCTGAAGTCAACCCTTATAGCATCTTCATTGCTATCAACGATCATAACAACAATACCAGCCAATATAAACAAATTTCCTAGTCCAGCGCAGCCTCCAGATATGCAACATATCATTCCATACTCACTCTCATGCCAGTCCAAGTTCCCAAGATACCCGCCATTTCTCCATTCCGATGAAATAAACATTCCTGTTGTAGTTCCCATGGCGATGCCAACCATCTCAATAGCTGCTCCACCTTTGTCGAATGACAGCTTCGGACAACAATGATACTGAAGTGGGCGACGAGTGATATTTGATGTCAGGGAAGACTCTTTTGGTGAGATACATGGCTGGAGGAAGAAAAAAAAAAAAACCGCATGCATGATCGGGAATAAGACCCTTTTCTTTTCTTTTCATCCTCTTCGGATTGTTACGGTGTAACACATAGCGCTCATTACCCCCCAGTCGTGTTCCATTACTTGTATCTATTATAGCGAATCATGATAGAAATGAAATATACGAGACGCCGTCGCAAGCGTGTAGTTAAAGTAAGCGTGGATAAGCGAATGATAATAGAAGGGAAATGCATGATGCATCAGGTGTAAATGTGCAGTCGAACTGAGGACCGTTAAGTAAGAGAGGCTGCTATTGCGTAGGGAAAAAGAAATGAAAAAAAAGGAACGGGTGAGAAAATCCTCTACTGACAGCAAAAGGGCTGGTGGGGATGTGACAGAAGGGTATCTGAGAGACAAGCTATGGAGCATCAATCGGTTTCGTACGGGTCTAGAATATAATCTAACCATAATTAAAAACCCCCACGGGATTTATATAATCATTTCACTTGCTGACTGGGATAATCTAAGTTTTACCCGTTCGATAGGACATCCTCCTGGGAAAGATATTCACTTGGCCAAGGGGAATCCTTCAGAAGTAAACTCGAAAACCTGAAACATAAGTCACATCTGCCTTTTTCATACGAGAGAGACTCGTGCTCGACAAAATATCCTTCGAATTTCATCATCTTCTGCATCAAGTAACAGTCTAGTCCCGTCGTCGCCAAAGTCACCCTGTGTAATCTCTGAGGTGTCAACGATAGAATCAACGCCCCCCTTAGCCATGCTCTGTATAAACCAAGTCCCTATACCCGCTACAAAGTCCTGAAGCACAAAAAGGTGTGAGCCGACGGTAAACCCCCCCGGCATCAATCCTGCTGAAGTCTACGGGCTATTCATCACGGGAACTATCGAGTAATAAGTATTCCCAGCGGTTACTACGGGGCCGAACCCCTACGGAGAGAATTAACGCCGCTACTAACCTGACAAACAGGTCCTTGTTCAACCCTGGATCGTGGAGCAATTCTAAAATCACGATGATTTTTTGCATAGGTTTACTGGTCTCTCACTGCTGATCCTACCCCTGTCGAGCCAAAAGTGAGTGAGATTCATACTCACACCTTCTCTTCCCCGGACGGATTCATCAATAAAACCTCTTGTTAATTCCTCACTCCAAGGAATTCCTTTTTCCCTATTAGCTCGCTAAGTCTAATCAACTACTACTATCAATACAATAAGCAGTTCATCCTTTGTATCTGGGGTTTCCCACAACTGCAAATCCTCAAGGTCCAGAACAATCCTCTTGCCGTTGACGCAAATTCTGACTAGTTGCTGAATTGGCCCCTTCTCAGAAACGATCCTCTCTAAAGCCCACCCGTCGAACGGTAATTGCTCCGGAAAGCCTGCGTGCCAAATATCAAGGCGAGAGATTCGCTCAAACCCCTCAGTTAACAAATCAATCTCCGGGCCCTATATAGCCAGCAAGGGGAGCATACCCAACACTTGCCTTAAGTGTTTCTACAGAAGGCATATCCCGGATGGCCTTGTTGGCGATAACAATGTCTCCACTAGGCGTTAAATAGATGAAGGCGAGCTGCATCTCGTCCTTCGACCTCGCAGCCCAATCATAATATCTTGCCCCTCTCTACAAGTCCTTGTGATATCCTTCGAATTAACTCACCCCGTGGTACCCGCCGCTTCAATGTACTCGAAGGCTCGCATCGAGCTCGTTAGGACTCAGCGCAATCGAGCGCAACATGCGTACTAGCGCTTGAAACAGGAGACACGTATATATACGCATTCACCAATTCCCCGTCGAACTTGGTGATCACAACAGGAATAGCTTCTCTAGGTTGATCCATCACCTCTTCATAATAGTCGTCACACACGCAGCAATCATCTCCTGCCCCCCTGTGTAAAACTGTGGCAGGCGTTCGCGTCATAGCCTATCCCTCCCGTTCACGCCTTTTCCTCTGAGCACCCCCGACGTTTCCTAGAACTTGTTCGGAGGACACCCATTTCCGCAAATACCCCCTCGAACGAGCTCAACGGTTAAGCGATCAAGTATTAGTCCTTCAGGGCCACTCGCAGTCGGGGGCAGGAGGTAAATCCAGCGGTATGGGGCGCCAAGTAATTCCTCCGCCCTCGGCAATCGCTCGGCCAAGAAGGTTGGCAGCAGCCCTGCCTCCGTAAACTATTTTGCTATGTTCTAAGAACAGGATTTGCGGTGTTGGGGGAGCAACCCAGCAGGGAACATGGGATCGATCCCAAGGAATGATCGACCCCCCGTGAGCCGATCGAGGACCAAATATTGATCTCCGGCGGGAAGCCGAGGATGTAGATTAACTTTGGACCCACAGGCTGGACATAATGCGAACGTTGGCAGTAGTGGAACAGGTTCTGGAGGAGCGGGAATCGAGTCTTCCGGGCAATCGCTGAAGTATATGCACCCCTATGCAATCATGGTTTGGCAGATTGAAAAATTCTAGAAGTAAAAGAGAAGTGGGTTAGCGCCTGAGTGGCTTAGACACGATAACCGCGGAGGAACGTTGAGATGGAGTAGTCTAACAATGATACCGGTGCGCGATACGAGCATGCACCAAACAAGGACCTACCATAAGGTTAAGTTGGACAACCTTCCAACCAGAGAGGGGTATGATAAGTTGAATGTCAACAAATTCCACATCCCCCCGATTTCCAAGATAAATGTGAGGTTAGGGCGTGAAAGGGCATGACGTACTATACAGTACGATTATGGGGCCCAAGGTCACCGTGAGGTAGATATCGCACGGAAAAGCCTCCAACCATAAAGGGACACGAACTAACGACCATAACCTGCTATCTCAGCCACAGTAGAACAAGCAACAATGCAGCGAAACATATAAATATTGTGCCCAAAACGAGCATCAATTATATTTCTATCATTAACCCCTACGCCCACACCATCGCTCAAATACTGTTTCGGTTCGAGCTAGAATAGCCACGAAGAGGAAACGACAAGTGATATAATGTCACACGCCAGCGCCTTCGCAAAGCCTACCGAGCGAACCTCCCAACCCACCAAGCCAAAGTAGAAAGCAGAAGAACACAAAGCTAAAAGTATCCTATTCCTTATGGATCGAAGAGAAAAGAAAAAGTTTAAACGTTAAAAAGCAATGAAATCATAAACTCCCTAGTAAAAAAATATATGGCAAGAAAAGCTTTATCCCGAAGACCCGCTAGAACGTCTTCAACCGTCCCATCCAGTCCTCCTCGGCGGTCCTGGCCTTCAACTTTGATGGCGGTCCGTCGGGACATCCCTCTCTTTCTAACCTCATGTTGAGGATCAGCTTGATTTCTGGGCACCAGTTCCAGATTTTGTCCCGCTTTTCCTTATCATTCCAGACTCCTTCAGGGAGGCGTACTCCACTCCATCCGAGGTGATAACCCATGGGCTCGTCGTGCCAAACTTGTTCTACAGAAAACTTCTGTTCTGTTGTACCGTTGGCCATCTTGGCACCCGGAAGAAGCTGAAGGCGTTGAACCAGCCAGAGATCTTCAAGGGCGCCATCGTTTTCGGGACGGTGGTCGTTTTCAAGAACTTGGATAATACGGCTGACACGCCGGAGCGAGAGTCCACCGTTGCCGCCAAGACCATCGCCAGCCCCCCTGTATTAATGTCAGCAACTGCATTTGCACGATGGGTTGGGCTGCCGAGCGTACCAAGGAGCTCCAACGTAATCGTAATCGAGCCATGAGTTAAGCGAAACGCCACTGTTTGCACACATGATGCTGTCGGTTTGGAAAACCAAGACCCATTCAACTTGAGTACGTTTGGTCTCATCTCCATCAGGGCCTGTGATCATTTGATCAGTGTAGGGGTCAGTCCAATCCCAGCTAGATTTCCCACCGACCCACTTCCAGAATTCGATGTCGGTCATAGTCCTAGACAGCGGTTCCTGTCCCTTGACGGACCAAGTGTTAGGAAGAACAACCATCTCGAGCTTTCCCCTGGCCTCCTGTCGTTGCACGCCCAAAGACCTGTTCAAAAACTGGATAGAAGCCTCAGAACCGACAAACTGGAATTTCCAATCCTCCGGCACGACGGAGATCATGTGGAGAAGAAGGGGGGCAAGGTGGGTGACAGGGCGATCCTCAATAAGCAAAGCGACCTTGGATTCGTTGAACTTGGGGGCAGGGGGCTCTTCATGAGGCTTCTGGATCTCCGCTATCGGCTCAGGGTTGCACGTAACATTTGGAAGAAGGTCAGGGGAAACACTATTCGCCGAGCCCGGAAGATTAATGCTCGAGACGGTCTTTGCTGCAGACGGTCCGAAGAGGAACAGGAACCATCTTGAAAAGTCAACCGTTGGACCCAAAAGTAAATAACGACCGGGGGAGAACTCACAAGGCAAAGACAGATGCGGTACCGATTATTAAAATCTTCTTGCTGGCTGTCTTGAATGGAAGATGGTTCGAAAGCCAGTTNAAACCAAACATAAAACAATGTGTGTATCAAACGATAGCATACGAAACAATACAAGTATCAAACTATACTGTGAAACCAAACATAAAACAATGTGTGTATCAAACGATAGCATACGAAACACTACAAGTATCAAACAATACTGTGAAACCAAACATAAAAACCTAGTAACCCATACCGGTTACAGGCTTTGTCAATAGAACTTTATGACCAATTGTGAGGCCAATTTATGGCCAGGAGTCAGTTTACAATGGGTGGAAAAGAATGCATTGTTTGAAGTATCAAATAGTCATTGTACCAGATGGAATTATTGCCTATTTATATGGACCAGTAGAAGGTCAAATCTATGATTCTATAGTGTAGAGAGAAAGTGGAGTATTGGAAATATTAAGTGCTTATGCATATGCTCCAGATGGATCACCATTACAAGTATATGGAGATCGAGCATACAGTATTAGTGCTCATTTAATATCACCTTTCAGTGGCGCAAGTATTACAGCTGATGAGCAAGAATGGAATAAATCCATGTCCCGAGTTCGAATCATTGTAGAATGGTGCTGCAAAAAAGTTCTACAGCTATTTACTGCTTTGGATTTCACGTGAACTCAATGGCTTTTAGTCTCTCCTCTTGGACTACAATATTCAGTTGCAGTTCTTCTATACAATGCTCATGTTTGTTTACACAATCCTCAAATTCTACAATACTTTACACAAGAGACAGAAAGACAATTTAATCTACCAAACCTCTACGACAACTCTGTTTTACTCCCACCTGCCATCTTAGAAGAATATTTCACTTCAAGGAATAATAAAGAAAGGTAGAGCTTTGATAGCTATTATATAAGGTTGGAACTAATTCTGTGCTTGGTTATAGGAGAACAGTTTATTATTTTTAGCAGCCTCCATTTATTCCCTAAGATCTTCTACAGTTCTATACAGATTTGCAGTCCTCTATAGCCCTCTGCAATCCTCCACAGAACTCAGCATGGTCCCCCACTATTCCCAATACAGTCTTCTACCATTTCCAGTACAGTCCTCCACAGTTCTCCACTGTAACCAGTACGGGTTACTAGGTTTTTATGTTTGGTTTCACAGTATCGTTTGATACTTGTAGTGTTTTGTGTGCTATCGTTTGATACAAACATTGTTTTATGTTTGGTTTCACAGTATCGTTTGATACTTGTAGTGTTTCGTATGCTATCGTTTGATACACACATTGTTTCATGTTTGGTTTCACAGTATCGTTTGATACTTGTATTGTTTCGTGTGCTATCGGTTGATACACACATTGNCCCCCTAGAATTTTACTGCCGGTACTGTAAATACCAGAGCTGTGGAGTGCCGTACCAAACCTGCAACTGATAAAGGAAGTGAAGAAATCCCCAAAGCACACTGGGTGGAAGTATTTTGAGAAACTTATGCGCTGGTCAGCACTGCCTTCGCTTCCTCTCGGGGAGGGTAATGCACCTTATCGGCACGGGTTCTAGGAGGGGGCTGAGCTTCCGCGCCCGGGAATCTGGGCTTCTACGGTAACAGCAAACTCTATTTCTGGAAACACGACCCCTAAAACCATCCGTAACTTGGAGCCAGGTCGCTTGGCTTCTATGACACGGCTTTATGAATTTGAGGAACCCCCCAACTGTTCCTTTGTTGCTCTTCGGAATAGACCACCCTACACAGTGGTCTATTACCGTACACCGCGCTGGCAGCAAGATAACTTAGACAGTTGGTCACCCGATCTGCATCCCGACCTGAGGCGGAAGTACCGGTACCGGTACACCAATAGGGAACGTTATTCCACCTATGCATCACCAAGAAAATCCGAGCGATCCCAGCATATTCATAACCTCCCTCCTACGGAAGATATATAACCGCTACCACTTCTCTGCATAAGGCCTAACATCCAACTCCCAGGTGAACGTCGTCCTGGGCTGCGTGTGGAGATGCCAGTACGCGTCCGCAATCTTGCCATTGCCGATCATTAGCTCTCCTCTTCTGTCCCGTATATCTGGCGAGGCCAAACTCACAGCGTCAGGGCTAATCTTCGCATCAGCATCAAAAGCCCACTCCTTCGTCCCTGGAACGTCGATAACTCCATCAATGATAGCGTGGGAAACATGCACGCCCTGAGGGCCGAACTCCTTTGCAAGACCTTGGCTAAGAGCTCTGGTGGCCCACTTCCCCGCTGCGAAAACGGTGAAATTAGCCGAAGCTTTCACCGAAGCCGTGGCTCCGGTGAATATGAGCGTAGGTGGGTACTCCAGATGCTTCGAAGCGAGGAGAAGTGGGATGGTGGCCTTTGAGAACAAGAATGCTCCCCGACTGCCATGCGTTACAGGGCCCTGGAGTTAGAGAGAAAAACGTGCAGTTGCATCCTAATTTAACGCACCCTTGAATCCCAAAGACCCTTTCCCAATCCTCTAGCGCTGTCTCGAGGAACGGTGCTCGGTTCCAGGACCCTGCATTAAACACCGCGGCGGCTGTCGGAGACCCTGGGTACTTGGCTTTGATAGCGCTGAATGCTGCCGTTACGCTTGCCTCTGAGGAAACGTCCGTTGGGATACCGTATGCTGCCCCGCCGCTAGCTTCCACAGCTGAGATCACTGGGTCAATGGAAGCGGACGATCTAGAGAGAATTATGACGTTGTAGGCTCGGGCGAAGCGGTGGGCGATAGACAGACCGGTTCCAGTGCCGGCGCCGGCTATGATCGCGAGGGGTTTGGTGGGCATTGGCATCGGAATCGGGATTGCGATTGAGATTGAGATTGGGAGGATGTAGCCAACTTGGATATAATGAGGGCTGAGAAAGCTTTTTGATAACCCCACTCTAATTCTGGAGTCCGGTCGGCTTATATTTGTTTCGAAGATATGCATACCAAGTGCTCGGGGGGGGGGCCGGTCATGTGTGACGCAATAATACCGGTATCCGTGGATGGCTGGCTGATTACAAACCGACACCGCCCATCAACGATCCTGCCCTCTCGGCCGGGATACGGTAGTTGTGTGCCCGTACTGGTGCTTGTATCGTACGGTAGAGTAGATGATCAATTGATTCCACGATGCAAGTGCCCGTCACGTTCCCCATCTACGGATTCCAATCCAATTCGAGGGCTGCCGTACCGTATTATATTCGAACATGTGCAGCCGGGGCAGATTTTGGGTGCTTTTATCGATTGGTAGTTACTAAGCAGCCTGTCCTACGACGATAGACGATCTCCGGGGAACGGTGAAGACGGAAGCACATCCTAAGGCGCCTCGGGTGGGGTTGTGGCATCCCGTCGGCGGTGCTCGAGTGGCGGAAGGTATAATAACACTTTGCGGTAACTCCACACCGTTTCCAAAGCCGTAGGAGCTAGATCAATCCGCTGCTAACTTTTCCCGCTGCCCGGTATTCCGGTAGCATACGAGTAATAGCTATTTATCTAAACTATAGGTTTGGGTGTGACCTGCTGGCATTTTCAGCGCTTCCATGTTTGTGCAGAGCTATTGGTTGTTTGGTATTCCGAATATCAGAGTAGGGTGCCGCAATGGGCCAGTGTCTCGAGGTACAGTACAGTACAAGTATGCTGTTTTCCTGATAATTATTGTAGAGGCTGACTCCGGTCAAACAAGACTCGATTGTGAGCGAAAAGTTACCCCGGGAAGTGTTTTGACCCGGTGAAGGGGTCAAAGTTAGACTACCGGTATCCGTTTGACTGAGCACCAGTAGGTCACTTTACTGGTGGGATGTCCAGCGGGGAAAGGGAGAATGATGGTGCCTAAGTGGGCGAGTGAATGCCCACACTTAGGGTCTGTTCGGTGGCGCTTGGAATATCAAACTGCAGTTCTTGGAACTAAGGATCACCAACGGTCGTGCCAAAGGGGAAAGCGAGTCACTAGAGACTTTGCGATTGATGTATCCAGAGTCTTTTTAACTATCTTGGCATGCATATGCCAAGCCACAGAGTATCTAGATCTTGATTTGACTTCTGGGCATCGGCAAATCTGTGTAATTTGACCTCTACTAGTTGAATGCCTTAAAACTCACTGAAGATTATTCTATTGTAAAAGATTCTTTACTCTCCTGAACTACCTGATACTTCAAAATGAGTGACCTTGACCTTGCCTTGTTTGACTTCGAGTTGGGTCTTACCAAGCTGAAGATCCAGCAGCATGCATCAATGCATACAAATATTCAATAGCGTGGATCTGAGAGAGAGGGAGGACCTATTAATTTGGAGGAACTGGAGCCACAAGCATGGAGGACATACTTTAGGTAGTATATTTAAATTTGTCCTCTACTTGAATGTATATAAAAAGTAGATAATAAAATAAAATAGGTTTTCAAAAGAAGAAATTGAGGTATTAGTCAATTGTCTTGATATTCCATCACGAATGTATGCAGATAATGGCATTTTTAAGCCTGATAGTATAGTATTATACATGCTACTTGTAAGACTTGCATGGCCTCATCGATTATCTGATATTCATCTCCAATTTGGTTGGAAACTAGAGCAAGTTTCACATATTAGAAATACTTTTTTAAAAATTATCTATGAGCAGTGGAAGCATTTACTCTCCTTTGATACGAGGAGAATAACTCCGCAATGCCTGAGTACCTATACGATTGCAATTAAAGAAAGAAATGCTCCCTTACATGATTGTAGGGGCTTTGTAACGTGTTCAGGCCAGGCCCTAGTCACGTAGCGGTATGATAGGAGCAGATGGCTTCGTGATCAACACGAAGCGAGCGCTGCTTGCTAAAGGAGGCTTCAAACAGGGTGTAATAGGAGATCAAAGAAGTAACCGTTCAATCAAGTATATTTAAGAATACTGTCTGTCGAAGTCTGCTGTTTCCATCACGGGAATTAGCNGGGGGGAAGGTTCACAGCGATAAGATATTCGGCAGCGGAAGACAAGAAACAAGAGTGAAGGAGTTGGTTAGAGGAAAAAACGAGAGTTCGCTTTCAGGGTGGGCCCGCCGGGGGTTCGTTCAAATTCTGACGTTTAGAGTTGGGGGGAGGAAAATAGGAGGGTTGGAGGATTAAGGGGCTTTCCTCGCGCCCAAATAGGGACAACAGAACAGAGGACTGTACGGTAGTGACACGAACGAGAGACCGGGGGCAAAAAGAACTGTTGTATTCGTACCCACCACCCGGTCGCGGCAGAGGAAGAAGGCTCCAGTAAGACCTTTGGGTGAAGTGGAAAAAAAGGCAAGGTATCATAGAAATGGAAAGAAAAAAGCAAGAGAGGCGAGGATATCACCCCATTCTGTCAAAAACCCCAAATTAGAAGAGGAGCAACTTTCAGCTGCTTTTAGATAAGGTAATTTTTTTCTTCTCAGAAGCATTGTGAGGGCAGGAAATCAGCGAAATCCTTGCAGCTGAGGATCATTCCAAATCGGGAGGGAAGAGTCACGGAAAAAGTATTCGTGCTTGCAAGAATGGCTGAACGGAAGCGTTCGCTGGGGGCCGTGCTGAGGATTACGCTCAGAAGAATCAGACGTACCGTGAATAATTGGGCTGGGTCGCTTTACCAGGGGCCGATTATGGGCAACCAGAACACTGAAGGAAAGCTACAAGTACCTCCGCGATGAACCAGCGCTCAATACAAGTACTCGAGTACTGTGCTCGAGTACAGGTCTGATAATAATTCGGGATTTTCCAAATAAAAAATAAGTGTTAAATGACTCTAATCCCTTAGAAAACAGAGAGTTGACTTGCATACCGGTAACCTCATTCACTCTCGCCATTACAATCAACGCTTGTACGATATGATATGGTGTTCGTCTTACAACTCCCCCGGCATTTCGGCCCTCCCGGTTCCCAAGGACAATAGTCTACAGCGTACCGTGCTGTACCGGTATGATACCAGTACGGTACTCTACTGTGCCGTACCAATACTCTAGTAAATTAACTTATAATACCAGCATCCCCCCAAACGACAGTGACCCTCACAACCACCAAGACGATGCCTTTCTCAGCTTTCTCAGCTGGCTTACTACTGGTAGCCGAGTGCTAACCGCAGACCGCTGTTGAAACCCCTGGGCAAAGGGATCTCTGATGAGTCTAGAAACCCTAATGATAACGGGGCATAAGATGGCGGCAATCCAGCATTTTTTCACATTGACTATCACAACTATGGTACCGGTACCATACAGGTATCATACAGTCAGTCAGTACCTCGCGTAACCTGCCCTAAGTTCACTGAGTTTAAATCTACCGCGCGGGACGAGAGATGAGAAAGGTCTTTGTTTGCATGCTTGGTTCAACTCCCTCCCTCCCACCCCTAAAGGCTGCAACACCGGTACCACGTTGGTAGGTGTGGAAGGAGCCAAATTACCCC
>PYWC01000058.1:251527-263035 GCA_003182015.1 Tuber magnatum
GAAAGGAAAGAACACTCCATCCAACAGCCTTACGATGTCAAACTATGAGCAAGTACCTTGGAGACTGCGCCATCAGCTAATGGGACTGTTGGTGAACCATGATATTATCCCTAAATGATACCTTACACACCGACTATTCATATACATCTGCAACAAATGCTTGGAAATAACAACAGAATCAACGGGACGAATGTGGAGAGAATTAGTATTAGATGTTTTCCGCTTCGGTAGCGGGTACTACCTGAGCACAGAAAAATGTGATAGTTGCATGGAGACGGAAGAAACCGAAATTAAGCAGCAACCCCTTTCCCATGAAGACCTAAGCGAGGCCAACACCTAAGCGAGGTCACCACAGAAACATAAATACCGGCCACCAGCCCTCTAAACCGCCGAAGAAAACAGACCACTACCAGACCTCCAAACCTTTAACCTCTTACAAAACCTTCCCCTATAACAAATTACCATTACGAGAAGCAAATGTCCACCTACGCAGAAGTCAGCATAAAGAGACGAGACCTCATTTTGGGGTACCTGCTTTATCGAGAAATCATTCCAGAAGAAGCATACTGGAAGATATTCTATATCGATCACTGCGAGGATTGCGGACGAATCGATGTCGAGACAGAGGAATGGGAGGACCGGATAGTAGGGAACTTCGTGGACCTGCCACACTACTGGGAGTCAGGTTGCTTTGTGCGCGGAGCGCCATGTGGGGAGTGCTTGGAGAGATGGTTGGAAGGTGCGGAGTGGATGTTGTAGGACGACTTGAGATTTTGCACGATAGCGATGACGATGAGGATGGGTCCTTTCCGGAGAATAGCGGAACTACTGGCTATTAGGATTTCCTTAGATTGTTTTGTTTTGGTGAAATTGTTATTTTATTTTGGGAGTGTAACTGGTACAGGTGCTAGGTTATTTTATGTTTGGTTTCACAGTATCATTTGATACTTGTATTGTTTCGTGTGCTATCGGTTGATACATACATTGTTTTATGTTTGGTTTCACAGTATCGCTTGATACTTGTATTGTTTCGTGTGCTATCGGTTGATACACACATTGTTTTATGTTTGGTTTTACAGTATCGTTTGATACTTGTATCGTTTCGTGTACTATCGGTTGATACATACAATGATTTGCAATATCGCTCATACTGGACATAAGCGATATGCTGTATTTAAAGACCACTAATTCCGGCCATGGAAACAGCAGACTTCGACAGACAGTATTCTTAAATATACTTGGTTGAAAGGTTACTTCTTTGATCTCCTATTACACCCTGCTTGAAGCCTCCTTTAGCGAGCAGCGCTCGCTTCGTGTTGATTACGAGGCCATCTGCTCCTATCGTACCGCTACGTGACTAGGGCCTGGCCCGAACACATTACAACCTTACACTCTTTACAATACAAAACCTTATACTCCAAATCTTTCCCCTACACAGGCAAGCCATAGAGTCAAGAAAATATCCCTTACGTAGACCAACCTAATGAGATAGAGACTGAGACTCTTGGTACTAGTAAGAAACCAATTCTTAAGTGGGAATACTAAGATAAAGTCAAGAGACTTGAGGAGCTCTTGGATACAGCACTGTGCAGTTGGAAAGACAATGAAGGTTGTTACCTGTCATGAGTACAACAAGTGGTAGGAAACCATAACAATGGCAAAGATTAGAGAATTGAGAAGTCGTGGTTGAAAAAGGGAGGGATGCCTTTCCCAGGTGAGGAAAGTTGTCAAAGTATTGTGAGAGTACTCTGGGCCAAGGCTAGTCTTTTCAAGAAGTGTGAGAATGAGTACAGGTAGAGAGGAAGCCAGTGTTCTAGTCATCTTACCAAGGGTGAGGGATGGAAGATTACTCCTAAAAGGGTGCCAGTGGCTATGGAGTAGAGAGGTACCTGTTGACTAAGATCCTAGTGTGAGAGTTCCATTTTTGGCACTAAGAAGGAGACTTGTAGGAGGGAGGCAACCTGTATTAACTGGTGAAAGAGGGGGCGAAGTGAGGTATTATTCTCAATGTAGAAGGAGTAGGCTGTTGTGATGGTAAGGTCATCTATATAGGATATGACTAGACCTTTTGAGATAGGTATATGAAGGGAAGCAATATAAATAACAAAGAGCACGGGAGAGATTGGGGAGCCCTAACTGTGATAGGATCTATGGTTCAAGGAGTGCTTTGGAAAAGCAGGAAACATTTGCAGTCATGCAAGAAAGAATTAATTCAGAAAACCAAGTAACTTGGAACTGCTTGTGCTGTCATTCTGGGGCAAAGGACTTCTGTTCTTATATTGTCAAAGCCTCCTTTTATATCTACGAAGAGGGTAGAAACTTTAAGCCTGACCTTCTGCATATTAGGTGGTAGCTGACTCTAAGGACAAGCGAGTCTGGACTAGGGCCCAATACGTGACGAAGTGATTTCTAGGAAGGCTCACTTAAAATGTCAAGAGGAAATGTAGGTTGTATCATAGAATGAATATATTGATAAGATCTCTTCTCCATCGCTGATAATCTGTAAAGCATGGGAGGCACCTCGATATTTATATTCCACGTCTGGGTGTTCGCGGCCTATCTATTCCTCCCACTTTTCCTTCGTGCAAACTTTGTAGACCCTAAAAACCTTTACCCCGCTTGGCTTCTGATTTCCTCGAACAGCGGGGAGGGTGTCCTATCCCTCTCCTCGCTGCATTGGTACCAATCATAGCCTCTTGAACCCCTTCACCATGGCAAGCGGTTACTGGTCCTTTCTCTGCATACGGAGTGATCAGCTCCGGTGACAGACTTATCAATAGAGGTGGATTTCCTATCCATCTGCATCAACCCGCAGGAAGCGTGTTGCTTTCTTATCGCGCTAATGGCGGCTAGGCCTCGTTGCACTCAGGGTTGATCTCTTCACGCAGCAGGCCCTCAACTGACTCTGCCTTATCATGCCTTTGGGCGTGGGTGAACGATCGTCTCTTGAGCGTCGTTCCCTCATCAGGATTTTCCTCCGCATTCCGCCACCAATGGACTTAAAATTCGGTCTTACTGCCCTCCTAGCAGCCGGGGACTCCTATTGGAGTAGCCGACCTCCCCCCGGTTGGCATCCATCCGTTGGCGCAGCTGAGGGATCTTTGCATGCGTTTATCTCCATAACCAACCCACCGATTTAGTTCATTCAACCTTGTCAGGATAGCCACGAATCCTCTCTTGAGGATTCAGTGAAAACCCCTCAGTCGGTGACCTTCGGTGGTGGTGTAAATGAGGGTTTTGTGCCACTGTCGTATTGGTAGAAATTAACTGATTCTCCAAATTCTTTGGCGGACCCTGGGATCGAGCACGTGACCTTTTGCCAATGATCACGTGACATGCCCATTACACTATGCCAGTTCGTCTTATGTATAATACTGCAATGTCCATATTTGATGGGTTAGGGTGCCTACTACATCTGTGGGAGACAGGGACAGGAGTGAGCCATATTGGTTGAGATATAAAAGGCCAAGTGAGTGAGTAAGGGACATCAGTCTTGAGGTTACAATTCATTCAAGGATATTTGATAGGGTGGGGAGGAGAACGATGATTCTAAAGGAAAAGGATATGTCATAATTGGGTTTTTCTGATTTATCTAGAATGATGCCATTGACTCCATTCAGGATAGAGGGGTGGTATTTGTGTTGGAAGAGGGGGGTAAGGAATGAGGCAAGTAAGAAGGAGTTTGCATCATTAACTTGTCTCCAAATGTTGTAGGGGACTGAGTCTAGGCCTCGGGATTATTTGTTGGAGGACAAATAGAGGGCGGCTCATACTTCTTCTAGGAGGATGGGAAAGTAGTAGTAGAGTATAACTGGAGGGAGGGGAGGGGGAGTTCTGTAAGGGAAAAAATAATCAAATAGGACTTGATTGATTTCAGGTGGGGATTGGAGGTTGGTGTTACATATAAGACGAACTGGCATAGCGTAATGGGCATGTTGCGTGATCATTGGCAAAAGGTCACATGTTCAATCCCAGGGTCCGCCGAAGTATTTGGAGAATAAGTTAATTTCTACCAATACGACATCGGCACAAAACCCTCATTTACGCCACCACCGAAGGTCGCCGACTGAGTGGTTTTCACTGAATCCTCAAGAAAGGACTCTCGGCTATCTTGACAAGGTCGAACGAACTAAATCGGTAGCTTGGTTGTGGAGATAAACGTATACAAAGATCCCTCAGCTGCGCCAACGGATGGATGCCAACCGGGAGGAGGTCGGCTACTCCGATAGGAGTCCCCAGCCGCCATGAGGGCAGTAAGACCGAATTTCAAGTCCATTGGTGGAGGAATACGGAGGAAACTCCTGATGAGGGAACGACGCCCAAGAGACGATCGTTCACCCACACCCCAAAGGCATGACAATGCAGAGTCAGATGAGGGCCTACCGCGTGAAGAGATCAACCCTGAGCGCAACGAGGCCTAACCGCCATTGGCGTGGTAAGATAGGAACATGCTTCCTGTGGGTGGATGCAGACGGATGGAAAATCCACCTGCGTTGATAAGTCTGTCGCCGGAGCTGATTACTCCGTATGCAGAGAAAGGACCAGTAACCGCTTGCCACGGTGAAGGGGTTCAAGTGACTATGAGTTGCACCGATGCAGCGAGGAGAGGGGTAGGACACCCTCCCCGCTGTCCGGGGAAATCAAAGTCAAGCGGGGCAAAGGTTTTCAGGGTCTACGAAGTTCGCACAGAGGAAAAGTGGGAGGACTAGATAGGCCATGAACACCCAGATGTGGAATATAAATATCGAGGTGCCTCCCATGCTTTATAGATCATCAGCGATGGAGAAGAGATCTTATCAATATATTCGTTCTACGATACAACCTACATTTTCTCTTGACGCTTTAAGTGAGCCTTCCTAGAAATCACTTCGTCACGTATCGGGCCCTAGTCCAGACTCGCTTGTCCTTAGAGTCGGCCACTGTCTAACAGTTGGGGAAGAAGGGAAACTGAGGAGGAGGACAGCCCACAGCAAGGCAGCAGGCATTCCAGATAGAGTCTTTGGTTATACTTGCTAGAAAGGAGGACTAGTGTTTCTTTTTCTTTCTTTGGAGGTTGCGGAGATATATTTTCTATACTAGATGAATGTTGGCAGTATGCAAGGGGGACAGGTTTCTCCTATATAACCTGTTAGTGATATGAAGGATTTTATGAAAGGCAGATAAAGCTGCAGTCCACCAAGTCTTGGCTCTGTGGGAGCGGCATTTTAGAGGAGTATGTGAGGTGAGAAGGTGGGAAATAACTTTGTAGTAGGAGTCAAACTAATTGTCAAGGAATAGGGGCAATAGTTTTGGGGAGGAAGGGGGAGTGATGGATATATTTGAGGGAAGAGGCATGAGGGATAGCTAGTTAGGGAGGTCCCAATTATAGAGGAGTGGGGTTGGCCTTTGATAAGGAGTGGACAGGCGAATGAGGATGGAGACATGGTCTGAGCCTGTCCAGTCAAAGGGCATGGACCAGGAATTGAAGAGAAAAAAAGGTGATAGCGCTGGATTGGCAAAAGCCAGGTCTAGAACGCCATACTGTATCACTGCGAGTAGGCTCCAGCATTATAACATTCCAAGACTTTAGCGGAAATATGATGGAACCCGACGGCTAACCCATCACTCATAGTATGAATCACGTGATTATGACCACACTAATAAGTTTTCATAGCAGTTTTATTAAAGCGATTTTACATACCCGATGCAAATGACGCTCAGCCTATAACCCCTAGTGATGCTCTAGAGTATAGGCAAGATGAGAGACATGAAAAGTAGCAGGTAAACTTGCCTATGAAAAACAAATGATGCATGCAACCCTTGACCGAAAGTGAATTGGAAACTCAAATACAAGGACAAGCGGGAAAGTATCCAACAATCATTGCCACCACTGTGCCGCAAGAATGTCAGTAACTAATCGTGCGACTATCACAAAGGGGGAAGGTGGGGGAAGGGCTACCATAGAGTACTTGAGAAGGTCATGGACTTGCAAAAGCTCACTCTGTCCCTGGTTGGTATGCACAACATGCGAACGAGCGCGATCGCACGCCAGGTTCGCATAGTAAACCGGCGGTACTGTAAATTGTAATTTGGTTAGAATAAGATGAACTCTATAAGGGGGCAAGATAACCAACCAATGCTAACAGAAACAGTAGCGCGCCCGTATGCATAGCAAACGTTGTTGCAAATACGCTGAAAGTCAGTAGCGGTGAGGTTGTTCTCATCGTGCAACATCATGTAGTGGGTAGGGCGAACGGTTCCCTGAAGGCCAGCATGCGAAACCATGAAGATGTCTTTGCCGTGCCCATTTTCGACTACGGTACCAACAGCAATATTCCCGTTCTTATCGCCCTTATCAAGGGGAAAGAAACGAGTATGATGGCGCTTCACACAGACAATCACCGAGATCTTGGCCTTGGTGACCTCTATCAATCAATCAGCTATGAAAGGACAAATACAAGGGCGAGAAACAACTTACTCTTAAGCTCCGCAAGCTCAGTGCGAACAACTTTATCAAGCTCACTCTCGGAGAGGCCATCACGGAAGTAAATGATAGCAGCAGGGTCGCGTTTGGCCTGTTCCTGGAAGCGTTTCAACAATTCTTGAGTCATGGCACCAAAGTCTTGAATGATCTCCTGCCCAGCAGCTTGACAACTTGTAACCGCCGAGTACTTTGCGCAACGGCGGTCGTAACTAGCAGAAATTGCGGTAAAGGTTGGTGGCGGGGGATCCATTCTCCGCTGCGAGGGATTCGGATGTGAGGCATCGCAACCCATAATCATCGTCGGCTGTTTGGCGAGGAAAGGGTCTTCGATAACCGCATTAGATCCACCAAGCTTAACATTGACCTTGAGGGCAATATTCCCCAAGTACTGAAGCTGGCCCTTTGGGTTGAAACATTTCTCCAAAACCATGCACTGCGAGGCAATTCCGAAGGTTGTGTCGCAAATTTTCTTAATGGTGCAGTACGGCTCAACTGCAACACTTGGAAGGATGAAAATCAGGAGATTGGGTCTAACACCATTGCTCGTTTGAAGCTTAGATATCATCTCATGGATCTGACGCTCGAAATCTCCTTGTGGATTGGCCATGGCCCATTGAGGGGAGCATCTAGGGTTCATCGAGACACCGTAGCTGGAAAATTGTTGTCCACAGGTCTTGGTGAAGACGTCAATACCTCTCTCGTCAACTCGCATACCATGGCCTCCAGGAATGTATAGCAAGCCATAACCATTGAGAGCCGCGGGCTACAAAATCAATAAAATCATTAACAAAATACTCCGCTTCGGGTGACAGGGCTTAGCTTGTCTCACCTTATAAAATCTCTTTCCCCTAAGGTTCCAACGGCCATTCCTCGGACCCGAATGCTCAGTTCCTTGGCCGAAGACAACTACTGGGGAAGGTAGGATTTTGGCTTCCAGCTCAATGAATTGTGGCTTAATAGAGACACCAAATTCCCCAAGTGACTTCATATTGTGCCAGCCTATCTTTTTCAAGCTTTCCTCGATCTGGCTCCGGCGGGCAAATGCCGGAGCCGCAGCAAACTTGATAAACTCCGCAGTCTCAGCTCCCTGAAGGAGCTCTTTCCAGCGTTCCGCCTGTAGTTCAATGTCAGAACGTATGCCACAAACGAGCATTAAAGGAAGGATCAAAAGATAATACATCGTCAACAAAGCACAGCTCAAGGGGGTATTTGTCCCCTTTTCTAGTTTCGACGGTGGGAAGCTTCGGATATCTCAATTTGATGTTGTATTGGCGGGAATAGTACTACGTATGAGCGTCAGCAAGATGGCATTTGGTGTAGAGGGGATTAGAGGCACCTTAGCGATACTAATTTCCTCAAGGGTGAAAGTCTTATTCCCCTCGTCATCTGTGCTCCAGATTCTAATCTGGAATGTATCTTCTTCAGCGCTCAAACGGGTAAGTCTGAATCCACGCCTGGAAACCTCGCCCTTTGGGCCCTTGATATGCTTGACCTTGAATCCGACGCCGCTAAACTTCTTTGCAGCCTCTAGGATTTTTTCACGATTGTAGTCAAATCCGCGTTCAAGGTCCTCTGGTTGAACTCCGGAAAACTTAGAGATCGCATCAATGAAATTTATCCCAGGCCTGATGAAAGTAGCAGTAGCGGTGTCGACGTTCACTGTAATTTGCCCGAAGCGGGAAGAGGCGGTTTGGTAAAATCCGCGCCAGGCCTCTATCACACCTTGAGTGGAGTTGAGGGTCAAGGAGGTATTTCCGTCACGGGATTTGTCGAAGAACGTAGTCGACTTGTTACCTTGACCGCTGATGAACCTCTCGGTACAGTCTTTACGCAAAAGCGAGTTGATGAACTTAAGGCAAAGAAGTACTTCTTGGTCCTGCTCATAGTTTGCAAGGGCTTCGATAGTAATTCCCTTCTGCTGCTCCCTTAAAACCCAGTTGGTCAAGGCGTCACAATTGAATGGGCCATCATACTGAATTCCAATGGTGCACCCAAACGCCCTTCCAGGACGGGCACCGGGGAGCTCCAAACCAAAAGTAGCAGTATCACCCTCGATTGGGAGCTTCTTGGTGGCCCACCCGATAGAAACACCTGGATTCAGATATGTTAGACAGTCATTCAGCAACAGACGGGTCGATATAATTACCATCAAATATAAAACCATCACCTAGGATTTCTTTGGCCTGTGGAGTTTGCAAAATACGGCCGACCATGGCTGGAGGACACTGCTTGACCTCTTCATTGGAACCCTCTTTCTTTCCAGCAGCAGTCACACGAATCTGAGAGTCATAAAATTAGCTGGGTGTATTTTGCAGAAAGACAACGCAGAGAACGTACGTCGTACATGTAAAGTTGCAACTTTGGCAAAGACTGGATCACGAAGTGGTTTGCCCAAACTTTGTACGGCTCTCCGGAGCCCTGGACTTTACGGGCAGGCTGCCGGAAACATAATTAGTCTCTAAGAATATACAATGACAGCAGCCGAGTACCAGTCACTACCACTTACAAGGCGGATCTCTTCTCCACTAGCAGGGATAGGAATATTGGTTGGGAGAGGGGGCCCGGACGGAGCGGTGTACCCGCCCCCATAACCGCCGCGACCACAACCACCGCCACGGTCTATGTAATCATAGTAAGCAGATGATTGGAGGAGGCCGGATTACACAGAAAAGAGGAGGCACTCACCACCCCCGTAACCGCCACGGCCACCACGACCTCCATAATCACAAAGACCGCAACCATAATCGCTACCTATACCCATAAGTACTCAAATTAATACCTGCACCCCAACGAGCGATAGAACATCATGACACAGGGCCGAAGGTTGAACGTACCACTGCGTCCCTGATCGGAACCTTGGTCTCGGCCGCCATAGCCGCCTCCGCCACCGCCTCCTCCGTACCTACTATAGCCGGATTGACCACCATAAGCAGGCTCACGACCAGAGTCATGAGGAGGCGAGCGGCCATCGCGACTACCGATAGGGACATCATTAGTTCCGGTAATACGACCAGAGTAGCCTCTGCGGTCATCGACATAACCCGAGGAGCGATCACCGTATCTGTCTTAAAATTAACCAAATGTGCGGGGGAAAAAAAGCATTCCCACAACACGGTAAACGAGAGGTCTCATCAACATACTGATGACGGTCATCACCACGATTAGAACGACGATCATCTCCATAAGTGGCACCAGAATCTCTCTGGCGGCGACGGTCGTCACCATAAGCGGGCGGGATATCTTGCCCCCCGCTGGGGGAATAAAACAAAGTTAGTTAACTGCCAATGTTTATTGAGCATCGCAAAGCACTAAAGCAAGGGCCATTTGAGATGGTTAACAGTAAATGGATCAAACGAGGGGGAGCTAATAGCATACCGATTATCTCGACCAGAGCCGGAATAGCGATCACGATCATCACGAGAGCCACCACGATTGTCAAGTTGATCTCTAGAATAACCATAGTCTCTCTGGCGAGGCCTTCTGTAGCCATCATCCCCCTCTGGGGAACGAGAGCGGCGTTTAGACATTGCTAAACCCTGCTATCTTTGGGAGAGAGTTTACGGTTGAACAGCAACTGTGAAGGAGCTGTTCGGGAATTTTGTTGGGTAAGGTTTGTTAAAGGTGAGAGAGTATGGTGAAGGGGAGGTGTTAAGTGGAGAAAGGTCGCCTGTGAGAGAGAGGGGAAAGAAATAGGGCGAGGGGAGGGGGAAGGAGGGGGAGAGAAAAATTGAGAGAGAGGGAAACGGGGGAAACGAGAGAGGGGAAACAAGCGAAGGGAGTCACGAGTCACGAGAAAGCGAGGAACGCGAATTGCGTGCGTAATCCCAGGACTGCGAGTACGCGTATGTCAGTTAGTAGGGCGCTATTCAGAACCTTGGTGGACAGCAGCGTTGTGAGAAGAAAGCGAATCGGAGGAGTGGTCTCTCTAGGGAAGAATTGCTATCAGGTATCATGTCGCAGCTACGGTATCTTGGGAAAGCAGTAAACCCTTAAGACTATATACCTATCGATACAAAGAACAAATGGCACCCAAGAGTGGAATATCCCCGAAGCCCTGAGAGGGAAATCCAGGCCCAGGTGAATGCCCAACGTATGTACCAGAGAGGCCGCGCATGACGGGGCCGGATAGGGTGCGTGCCCTTTACCCACAGTGGTGCACCGGTATTCGCGCTAAGACTACTCGGTTCTCTGTAGGGTATGGAAAGGACTACCTGCCTAGTCGTGAGAATCAACCCGACCCCTTACGCTCGAGCGTCTTTTTCTCGCGATATTCACGGGTAATCACTCGACAGAACTAACTTATCTCCAGAGTACTGGGTTTAGCTGGAATGTTACGGGGCACTTCGTTGCTCTGGAACCTTCGAAGCGAACATTATAATCGCTATATTGTCCCTATTACACCCCCGGCCTTAACCAGGAATACACGACTGAAAAGTGCGGGATAAAAATTTCTGCCATTCTCAAGAAAATCTGCTATTGCCTACAATTTCAATCCTCCGCGACCGCCCAAGTACCTTCCTTCGGCGGTATCCCAATTGATGATGTTCCAGATCCCGTTAACATAAGAAGCTTTGTCATTGAAATACTGTTTTCATTAGTCTTAGACCCCCAATGGCGGAAGCGATTATTACCTGAAGATAGTACGCATGCTCCCACATATCAATACCAAAGATGGGTGCAAGGCCACCAACAACAGGATCTTGATCCTATGCCCAATGTTCATCAGCGGTCATCAGGAAGACTCAAGTCTATAGGGGGCTAACCTTAGTGATGACTATGTCGAGTTGCTCGGTCTTTTCGTTTTTCACGAGCCAGCCCCATCTATTCGTCAAAAAGTAAGAACTCTGATCAAACAGATGTTGTTAGCACTAAACATGAGCTTTTGCGCACGAACCCGCTGCCTTGTAGCCCCAGGAGCACACCCGTGAACTCATCCTTGAACCCATCATAGCTTCCATACTTGGCCGAAATCGCTTCCGTAAGCTTAGGTGCCGATTCTGGTTTGGCCTGGGAAGTATCGGCCGGTGCAAGGTTGGCCCAGAATA
>PYWC01000058.1:297119-317154 GCA_003182015.1 Tuber magnatum
ATGTGACTGTGTCACATGACCGACACAGTCACACCACCGTACAGGAATGAGATACCGTATTTTGAACACCCTCTAAGGCCACTGACAACGGTTGAAAATGGGGTCGCGTGTCTCGATATCATAGCCGTAAAATACACATCTTGGTTAGCAAATAAATTAACTCCCACCCCCAGAGTTTCATCGACTAACCCAAGGATCTTGATGCCATGATGGAAATACTAGCAGAATATAGGAGTCCCGGCGGAAAAAGAGATAATAACGACAGGAGGGTGGTAAAAGGAAAGATAGAGATAAGCAGTACTATCATACCTGATGGAGTACCATAATCCCAATAGCAGGTATCTGTGGGGATATGTCTAGAGGTTGGGTGCTAGGTCGAGAAATTCAGGGTATGTCTGGGAGGAGATGAGGCTGGGCATGTATTCATTGTGTATATAGCTGAGGGTCTCTCCTCCAATCAATGAACATGCTCACACCCTTCTCCAGTCCGCATAGCTTGAGTGAGTCGACGCCTCCTATCATCAACAGCACACGGCGTTCCGCTTCCGCTACCGGAGCGACGCACCATCACTACCAAGGATTTGCAAAGCCTACCGGCCCAGGAAAAAGTGAGAATCAAACCAGACAGGATGACCGAGACGGGGGCAGAAAGTGTAATGATGGTTTGCTGGAAGACACGAGGTTTGAGCGAGAATACGAGAGAACACGGTGATAAATAAAACCAGCGGGGAGTTGAGGTTTCCAAGGAAGCCGGTGGCCCGGGTGAGTTTTTGTATCCCATTGCCTCTCTAAATTTTCGTTGCCATTGCGAGGTCACCTTTCCCAAGAGCACCAGTATGTACAGTACATACAGTATCTTGCAAGCACCGTGCAAAGCGAGCCGGTGCCGCATCATCATGGTATAAACTCCTTAAATCCACCATCGGAGATTCTAATGGAAATCACCGTCTAAGCCACTATACGCTTAGCAGAGTAAGTTAACAAAATAAATTACGAATATGAGTGAATGAAATTCAGCAAGCTGCCTTCATTAAGCTATACTTGGTCTGGAAAATGCAATTCCTTTTAGAGATGTTTTTTGTCCCTGACCGGGGGCATCCGGGGCCGGTGGGCGATGGTGGATGGTGGATTTAACGAGATTTTATGGTAGGGAAAGACCGCAATTTTCTCAATCTTGTGTTGCAGCCATTCCCTAGAATGTTGTGAGACGGAGTGTTAAAATATAAGGTATCATATATTGGTAATGTGGTTTCGTGGTGTAGAGTATTATAGCTGCGCCGTGTTACCGCCGGGTAACACATAACGAGGTGTGACATTTCCGGCCACAGATGCTTACTAGAGATGCGGTAGTCTAAGCGCAGGCAGGACGCTCTCACCACCTTGGTGGAGATTGATTAGATACCGGCAGTCCCCGGCACCCACGAGGTTCCACAAAAAACCCCGCTCCCTTTTCAACCGTAGGAATTCCAGCCCTCAACGGACCCCATCACCCATCCTCTCCAGTACCGTATCCGAAGCAGAGAGAACGGAAAATGTCTCAATATTTCAGTAACAACGTCAACTCTTGGAACACGACTATTAATTTCTTTGCCGTTGCCGATGACCGATCTAAGATCCTCACCTGGCTATCCCCACTAGATCCCAAGCCACGGCACCAGGACATTCAAGACCGCCGAGTTGAAAATGTGGGGGAATGGTTCCTACAAACCGAGGAATTTAGAACCTGGTACGCCGGCAGTGGGGGCGGCGAACCCAATAAGGCGGTTTTGTTTTGTTACGGAGATCCTGGGGTCGGCAAGACCTACATCAGGTAACAAGGACGAACCCCGAGAAATAGGAGAAAGATGGCAAGTGCTAACAAGTCGAGATGTTAGCTCATTGGTGATAGACAGCCTGTGTGATCAGGCTGGAGGTCAAAATGCCACCGTTGCATGTTTTTATTTTGACTTCGCCGCCCAAAAGCAGCAGTCCCCCACGAGCATGCTGTGCGCCCTACTGAAACAGCTGGTTGAAGGACTGGAAGAGATCCCAGAGGACATATCGCGAGCATACCAAGAGCAAAGAAATGCCCTTGGTGGGCGGGCGCTGCGACTTCCCAATATTTTGAAGATACTGCAGACTACCTCTTCTAAAAAGCTAACGTTCATATGCATTGACGCCCTGGATGAATGTGCCCCGGAATCGCGAGTCAAGCTTCTTGATTCGCTGAACCATATCCTGCAAAAGTCTCCAGGAACCCGGATATTTGTATCTGGAAGGCCGCACATTGAACCCGAGATGGTAAGGTGGCTTGCTGGAAGAGTGATGACCGTATCCCTAAGCCCAAAGAGAGATGATATTATCAGATATCTTCATACCAGGCTAAAAGAGGACACAACCCCGGATGCGATGGACAGCAGTCTAAAGGCAGACATCCTGAGGAAAATTCCCGAAGCTGCTTCTGAAATGTGCGTAGAAGAAATGGCACTGGGGAAGCTACTTCAAGTTCATCTGCTAACGGATACATATCTAGATTCCTGCTTGTCTCGCTGAATATCGATGCGATTCTTCAAGAAACCACAATCCATCGCAGGCGAGAAAGGCTCAGGACAATGACCGATGGGTTAGGGTTGGTGGATGCTTACGGTGCAACATTGGGTCGGATAAAGGGACAGGGTGGGGAAAAATCGAGACTTGGCATGGCCGTCCTACTGTGGATCTCTCACTCGGAGCGGCCCTTGAAGCGTGATGAATTATGTCACGCCCTGGCAGTTGAAATAGGCTCGCCGAATCTCAATACCGACAATGTTCCTTCGATATCAACATTGCTAGACTGTTGTCAAGGACTTGTTGCTGTGGACAAGGAGGCATCCACGGTCCGGTTAATCCACTATACCCTTCGAGAGTACCTGCGGGCTCATCCCGAGCTACTTGGTGCAGCCCACTCGACAATAGCAGAAACCTGCTTAAGTTACCTGAACTCGCAGCAGGTCAAAACTCTCCCGGCCAGCCCCTCTCCCGATCTTCAAGACACACCATTTCTCGAATATTCCTCACTATATTGGGGTATGCACGCAAAAAGGGACCTTTCCGAGTGCGCCAAGTTGCTTGCTCTGAGGCTGTTTGACGACTACAATAACCACATTTCCACTAAAATCCTCCTGAAAGCGCAGATATTATATTCGTACGCTACTAACTTCGACAAACTTTTCCTGTTCACTGGTCTACACTGTGCATCGGTCTTCGGGATCGCCGAGATTGTGGCTAGTTTGCTAAAGGCGGAATGTTGTGATATCAACCAAAAAGACTGCACGGGTAATACTCCTCTCGTGTGGGCTGCTGACAATGGGCACGAGGGAGTAATGGAAATACTGCTCGGACAATACGACGTCAAGCCCGGCGAAGCAGATCAGTACGGGCGAACACCACTCCATTGCGCTGCTGAGAATGGCCACGAGGGGGCGGTGAAAATGCTACTCGAACGGTGGAGCGTCAACCCCAATAGAGCGGATAACTCAGGCCGAACACCGCTCTACTGTGCCGCTGAAAATGGCCACCGAGGAGTAGTAGAAATACTACTCGAGCAGGACGACGTCGACCCTGACCAACCAGACCAGGATGGCCAAGCGCCGCTCGGTTGTGCTGCTTGGAATGGGCACGAGGGGGTGGTAGAAATACTGCTCGGACGGGGCGACGTTAGCCCTAACGACCCAAATGAGTACGGCCAAACACCACTGCTTTGCGCTGCTGAGAAGGGCCACGAGGGAGTGGTGAAAATACTACTCGCGCGGGACGACGTCTATCCCGACGAATTAAATGAGGAGGGTCAAACGCCACTCTATTATGCCGCTGAGAATGGCCACGAGGGAGTGGTTAAAGTTCTACTCGCCCGGAACGATGTCAACCCCGAAAGGCTAAATAAGCACGGCGAAACACCACTCTGTTGCGCCGCTTGGCATGGACACCAGGGCGTGGTGAAGCTATTTCTCGGACGGGACGGCGTCAGCCCCGACAAGCCAGATGGGGTTGGCCGAATACCACTATGTTCTGCTGCTGCGAATGGGAAAGAGGAAGTGGTGAAAATACTGCTCGGGCGAGGGGACGTAAACCCCAACAAGCCGGATAAATTAGGCCGAACACCGCTACTTTGTGCTGCTGAGAATGGCCACGCGGGAGTAGTGAAGCTATTACTCGGACGGGACGACGTCAGCCCCGATAAGCCTGACCTTGCCGGCCGAACGCCGCTCTGTTCTGCTGCCGAGAATGGCCAAAAGGAAGTGGTGAAAGCACTGCTCGGGCGAGGGGACGTAAACCCCAACAAGCCGGGTAAATTAGGCCGAACACCATTCTGGTGGGCTTCGAAGAATGGCCATGCGGAAGTGGTATCGCTGCTACAGCCCCTAGTATCCGACACCCCCAGCACAGCCTAAGGCCGAGGAGGCATCACCCTCCTCTAACCGCCTCCGAATACTGACAACCTATATACCATTCCCGCAAGGACCGCAACAGTTCCATAAATATATCTCACGCCGCCATTGCCTCCCTCTTTTCACCTCCGCCCAGCCTCCGCCCACACTTCAAAACACCGCCTTACGGCAACCGCCGTTTTCTTTCCCTTCCGAAGAAACCTTCCACAAAAACTCAGCTAAAATGCCTTCTTTTGGCCAAACAAAATCATATGCCATGGAAATGCACACATCTCTCACATGCCTACTCACACCGCTATACGGATATTCTTATGTCACTAGGTCAAGATTTGTCATTTGTTTATAATCTAGAATTTGGCGTCGGTTGGGGGGTGAGGGGGAGGGCTATGATACTTCCATTGTATTGAGATAAGCTAGTGCAGCTCGGAATTCCCATCATGCTTACTATTATTATAGTTGTTTTCTAATTACAAATTCTCTTTGCACATTCACCGCCCATTTGGTTTTCCCCTTCCCCCCCTTCCCTCTGAACTGCAGACGTGGGCGTCATCTATATAGAGACAAAGACATGAAGTGCAGGCATTTCCGACACTCATGAAACGGGATGCGAAATCTAGCCGTTAACTAAAGTGTGGTGAAGATCCGCTTCCACTATAGACATACCATATCACCAACTTTCGTAAAAGTCAGGCCAGCGCTAACGAAGGTCCACCCAATCACCCCTCCATGTCTGCTTGAAGTGTAGCGATTTGGGTGGGGGGTCTCTCATTGACTCAACCGTCCTTAGTTCCAACCCGGCTTTTAACAAAACGATGCAGCAGTTTAACGAAGATCATACCGACACATTACACCACTGCAGGTTCCGGAAGCTACCCGCGCTTTCCAGTCCGCACATCCAAATCAGAAAAACCACCACATTGACGAGTCTCCCAACCACAGAACCAATTCTCATGCTGTAAAGCACGGCACCCCCCCCCCCCNTGCAATCGAACGGCCAATGCACAGCACTGCGCAATACCGACTCGAGAACAAGTCGAGAGGTGCATTCCACCCCCCCAGCCCCCTCGCCTGAGACCAGTGGGCGAAGAAAGACATTGCCAAAAGGGAGCCTCAAGGGGGCTCAAGTAATAGGATTTCCATCGATGTTGATTTCGTTGATTTTTGTGGCTCTGGTTATGCGGGGGTTGGGGTTGCCTCGTGTAATATAGGGATTCGGTATTGTGCGCTCTTCCCACTGCTCTAGACGTATCTTCTGCCGCGGTTCGGGGACGGATGAGATGAAAAATTTCGACATTGTGGGCCGAGTTTTCCAGCCACCAGTAGTGATGGACACGAGCATGATCGGGCAGATTATACGGGTCTTGCTCGACCATGATCTGATCGAGAGGAACACATGATTGAATGATCGATCAATAGCGCAATTACTGATCGAGTGATTGATCATGACTAGTGCTCAAGTATGATCAAGGATAGTCGATTATCATTGACTTTACTCTACTATGATCCCACTCACATGCCTGAATGAGCTCTAACTATAGAATCTGGCCCTTGTGCTTGAAGCCATTGTGTTCCCTATATTCCCAATCCTATATCTATTGCTTTTATTATATTCACAGTTATACTAGCTGAAATAATCTCTGCCTTTTCCAACCACTACTAGTCCATCACAATGACAGTCTCCTCCCCATAACTTTCTACTACACTTTTACCATCTGCCTCATAATCCCCTCTTTGCTTAGTAATTCTTCTGCAAATTCCTCTCATACTCCACTAATGCTAGCCAGGCTTTTATAAATATGAGGAGCTGAATGGTATTTGAGTCAAGATAATTTCTTTTATTTGTAACAATGTCTCTGGCAACTAAGAAGGCTTGCTCATATGGGGCACTAGATAATAGTATTAATTTAATATTAAATCAGAATTAAGTGAAATGGTTTTATCTAGTAGCCAGAACAGAAAAATAATCATATAGTACTATTAAAGTCAAGTTCAGTAGTCAATATTCATAAAGTTGCCACTACTGGCTAATATCCATATCCCAGTACACTCTATGTAACTGGTACGGGTACTAGGTTAATGTTTTATGTTTGGTTTCACAGTATCGTTTGATACTTGTATTATTTCATGTGCTATCGGTTGATACACACAATGTTTTATGTTTGGTTTCACAGTATCATTTGATACTTGTATTGTTTTGTGTACTATTGGTTAATACACATAATATTTTATGTTTGGTTTCACTGTATCATTTGATACTTGTATTGTTTCATGTGCTATCAGTTGATACACACAATGTTTTATGTTTGGTTTTATAGTATCATTTGATACTTGTATTGTTTTGTATGCTATCAGTTGATACACACAAAGTTTTGGAATATCGCTCATACTGGAGATAAGCGATATGCTGTATTTAAAGACCGCGGATTTCCACAATGAAAACAGCACACTTCGACTGACAGTATTCTAAATACACTTAGTTGAACGGTTACTTCTTTGATACCCTATTACACCCCTTCGAAGCCTCCTTTAGTACGCAGTGCTCGCTTCTTGTTGATCAAGAAGCCATCTGCGTCTATCGTACTACTACGTGACTAGGGCCTGGCCCAAACACGTTATACTCTAGACTTATAGAAGTAGATACCAAATTGAAATTTGAGAAGATTCTTATCCAACTCATGTATGCAAAAATGAAAAACCAATTTCTTATACTAACTTTCAAGTCTATTTCTCTATATCTTCAAGTTCTAAAAATCAGCTCTTGAGGAAAGAAAATCCAGCATAAGTAAAAGTTTACTCAATGGAGTACCAAATGTTTGAAAAAGTCTGACATAGTATTTGTTGAATATTGTAATAAACTTTTCTTGTATATCTTAAATCCAGTTCAGTTCCTACTCTTAATTTTGAAAAAGCTGTAACTTCATTTCAGGATCAAGGATAATTGTGATCATCTGCTCTGTATTTAAGTCTGTCTTAATCAATATTAGTTCAGCTTCTAGTAGGTATTATCTGCAGCTGCCTAAATCTTATAAGCTGCAAAGTCCAAATCTAGTATTTGGCTGGAATTAGGAGCACAAATCTGATTTCAGATTATAATTAGAAATATAGCTATAGCAACTTTAACTTAGATCCTGTTTAGCATACTAAAAATACTATAGTATTTCTACTTTTATAGTATATTTTTTGTGGTATTTTATTTTATTTTGGTCTAGTATTTGGCAACTACAAATATTATAAAAATTTTATAAAAATACAACTGAATTCTTTTACTATAGTCTTTTTTTATATAATAAAATAAATAAATAAATTCAAGCTTTTATTAAATAATATTATATGATATTGTCAATCCTTTTCTGTTTTTTCTAATATAAATGTTTCTACTCCTTTATTTTATACTACCTCTGTAATGTGTTTGCACTAGAGTGCTAATTACGTAGTGGTACAATAGGAGCATATAGCTATTTGATCAATAAGAGGTGAGCTCTGCTTACTAAAGAAGACTTTGAGAGGGTGTAATAGTAGATTAAAGAAGTAGCTATTCAACCAAGTATATCAGAAATACTGTTAGTCAAAGTCTGCTATTTCTATCATGGAAAACAGTAGACTTAAAATACAACTTATCACTTATAATCAGTATAAGCGATTTCATAAAACCTTGTGTGTATTAACTAATAACACATGAAATAATACAAGTATCAAATAATACTATAAAACCAAACATAAAATGTTGTATATATCAAACAATATTATATGAAATAATACAAGTATCAAACAATACTGTAAAATCAAACATAAAATATTATGTATATCAAACAATATTACATGAAACAATACAAGTATCAAAGGATACTATGAAACTACAAATCCTTAACCTAGTACTCATACCGATTACAATCTCAGTATTTCTAAGTTTTGTTACAACAAATCTTTGCACTCTCTACTATACTACTTATAGTGTTTAGTTAAGCAACTAATGATTTGATTAAAGGAATATAGATAAAGTAACTTGGTAGCAGACTTACTTGTCAGCCTAGAAAAAGTAGTAGCAAATTGTGAATCAGACAAATCAGACAGACAGAGGCAAGATCTTCAGTTTTGCTAAAAAAAAAAAGGAATATAATTTACTTATATACTAAAAATTCAACCAAAAATACTTATATTATATAAGCTGTATTACAAACATCAGATAAGATATCACATATTAAGAAAAATACTATAGTAAAAGATTGGTATTGCCAAATACTATTATTTATTAAAATACTTTAGTATTTTAATTTTAGCTTATAAGCTATTTCCATAAAATACTATAGTATTTTTTTATAGTAGCATACCAAACAGGGCCTTAGACTATTATTACAATTAATTATATACTAGTTGATATATATTAGTATTAGTAATAAATAATAATAGTAAATACACAAGTAGATGAGTAAGTGAATATATTACTAGAAATACTAGTTTAATTTACTAAAACCATTATTATAAGGTTTAAAGCCCTAAAAGCAAAATGAAATAAAATAAAAAATATATCTCTACCTCCTATTATCTCACCCAGGTACATGGAATAAATTTCAAAACTGATTTCTGAATATTGTAGTAAGTATGTTTCATAATAAGACCTAGGTAGTAATAGTTGTATTAAGAGTAATATTGTACCTATTAGCCTTAAGACTGTTAATAATAAAAGAGATAGGTGTTATATAAGTAATGTTAGTAGAATTAGTAATACTAGTACCACTAGTTAGAAGACCACCAAGATATTTAAGATAGTCAACAATACCTGAACAAGAATTACCCTTTGTAGAAAAGAGGCTGTACTTGTTATTATAAGAGAAGTTAGCCCATTCTATTGAGATTTGAGTATCACTAGTTTCATAGTATTTATGCACATAGGATGCAATATTATTAGCATGACCAATAGTCAAACCTATAGTATTACCATGCTTCATAACAATAAGGCCTAGGTTACTATTCTGGTCCAAGATAGTAGGATAGTGCATCTCTTGGTCTGGAATTGTGCCCTGACCTGTGAAGAGTTAGTTTGTTGGATATTTAAAGAAGTAATGGTTCTGAGGATTGGGGAACATCAAACAAGTAAACTTATCAGGTACTATCTAAGTTCCTAGATCAATAGTATTATCAGTAAAGTTAGTAGTATCAATCTTGGAGCAGTCAATCTCTATTAGAGTAGAGTTTCAAGTATACTGTTTCAGACCAGTACTATATTTTAGAGAAGGGGAAAAGTGAACATAGTCAATAACACAGTTGTTGATATTATCCCAGCCCTTTTTGACATTACTGCAGAATATTTCAAGAGCTACGATCTCATCCTTTGCTTCATTTATGAGTTTCGCTGCCTTTGACTGACATAATATAGTCTGAACTGTATCTATTCCAGCATAATCTTCTATAGTCTCCTGAATCCTCCTCTGCTAAAACTCAACAATCATTGCCTTCCCTGTAATAGCAATCTTGATTTGCTCAATATAGTTGTTGAAAGCTATAGTGCTCATAAGGACAATATTGATTTGAGGCTGACTAGAAAACTTATACTCATACATATTGTTCCCTAAGTCTGCTGTAGTTTGAATAGAACATGGCGGGCTGTAATAAGATAAAGCTTGGAGTTATTATCAGTAATATAAAAGCCACCAGTACCCTCAGCTCAAGGAGCACTAGCATTGCAGATAAAGAGACCAGGAGTCGAGGTCAGAGGCTCCAGTAGCGCTGTAGTAGTATCAAAGTCCTAGCTAGGATTCTGAAGTTTAGAACTGGTATATTGTATTACAACTAACTCTTGGATCTCAACTTCTATATCAAGAATCTTGTTTGCCACAATAAACTGTTTACACTCCTGAGCAACAGCATAACTATCTTCTCCTAAAAGAGTATTAGGCTTAACACCAATCCAGATAACAAGTAGGATAATAGACTCTTTAATGAAACTAATATGAGCCACATCTATGCTTGTCCACTTTACTCTCTTAGAATTGAAAATATCCTAAATCCCAAGAGCTAAGTTGTTCTCCCAAACTGCCACAAGAGGGTGATTGCCAACAGTCATGAGCTCCTTCTACTGCAGGTAGGCTCTGGAGCCTATACAGTACTTCCAACAATCTGTACTAGTACATGCTCCAAGGACTGGCTTTGAGGATAGTCCATGGTAGTAGTACTTAGCCTCTATAGCAGATAATAGGATATAAGAACTAGTATTATTTTGATTAGTAGTCATTTTATAAACAACAGAGCTAATAATATCAAGCTCTATGTTCTGGGATAATAAAGTAGTTGGAAAACCAAAATAGTTTTCCAGGTTGAGGTCAAGATGCTTAGTGTGCAACTTAGGGCCAATGATAGCGGAGGTAAAAGATTAGAACAGGAAACTAAGAATGCAATAATAGCTACCTACAAACCATGACTTATATAGATATATCAAGCTTGAAAAGTTAAGATGTATACTCTTTAGAAATGCCCTATGAGCTAGAGAGTGACTTGCTTGATAAATAGAATAGCTATAGTTCTGGAAGACTAGACTCTAGTACCCCAATTTTCAGTCAAAAAGTATGATAACTTGGCTGCAACACCGAGTATAACACCGCAAAATCATTGTAACGTGTTCGGACCAGGCCCTAGTCATGTAGAGGTACGATAGTAGCAGATGGCTTCTTAATCAACAAGAAGCGAGGACTGCTTACTAAAGGAGTCTTCAAACGGGGTGTAATAGGAGATCAAAGAAGTAACCATTCAACCAAGTATATTAAGAATACTGTCTGTTGAAGTCTACTGTTTCCACTGTGGGAATCAGTGATCTTTAAATACAGCATATCGCTTATCTCTAGTATGAGCGATATTTCAAAATATTGTTTGTATCAACCAATAGCACATGAAACAATACAAGTATCAAACTGATACTGTGAAACTGAACATAAGATATTGTGTGTATCAACCGATAGCATACAAAACAATACAAGTATCAAATAACACTATGTGTAACCGGTACGGGTACTAGGTAGTTTTATGTTTGGTTTCACAGTATCGTTTGATACTTGTATTGTTTCGGGTGCTATCAGTTGATACAAACATTGTTTTATGTTTGGTTTCACAGTATCGTTTGATACTTGTATTGTTTTGTGTGCTATTAGTTGATACACATATTGTTTTATGTTTGGTTTCACGGTATCGCTTGATACTTGAATTGTTTTGTGTGCTATTGGTTGATACACACATTGTTTTGCAATATCACACATACTGGAGATAAGCGATATGCTGTATTTAAAAACCACTGATTTCCGCGATGGAAACAGCAGACTTCGACAGACAGTATTCTTAATATACTTGGTTGAACGGTTACTTCTTTGATCTCCTATTACACCCCGTTTGAAGCCTTCTTTAGCTAGCAGTGCTCGCTTCTTGTTAATCAGGAAGCCATCTGCTCCTATCGTACCGCCACCTGACTAGGGCCTAGCTCGAACACGTTACACTATGAAACCAACTATAAAACAATGTGTGTATCAACCAATAGCGCACGAGACAATACAAGTATCAACCAATACTGTGAGACCAAACATAAAACAATGTGTGTATCAACCGATAGCACACGAAACAATACAAGTATCAACTGTTACTGTGAAACTACACATAAAATAACCTAGTACCCGTACCGGTTACACTCCCAAAATAAAATAACAATTTCACCAAATAAAATAACCTAATGAAATCCTAATAGTCGGTAAACCTGCTATTCTCCTGAAAGTCCCCATAAGACCCATCCTCATCGTCATTGCTATTCTGCAGCAATCTCATGTTGTTCTGTAACATCCATTCCGCCCCTTTCTGTAATGTGTTCGGGCTAGGCTCTAGTCACATGGCGGTACGATAGGAGCAGATGGCTTCTTGATCAACAAGAAGTGAGCGCTGCTAGCTAAAGGAGGCTTCGAACGGGGTGTAATAGGAGATCAAAGAAGTAACCATTCAACCAAGTATATTAAGAATACTGTCTGTCGAAGTCTGCTGTTTCCATCGTAGAAATCAGCGGTCTTTAAATACAGCATATCGCTTATCTCCAGTATGAGCGATATTGCAAAACAATGTGTGTATCAACCGATAGCACACGAAACAATTCACGTATCAAGCGATACTATGAAACCAAACATAAAACAATATGTGTATCAACCGATAGCACACAAAACAATACAAGTATCAAACGATACTGTGAAACCAAACATAAAACAATCTAGTACCCGTACCGGTTACACTTTCAGACATTTCTCCAAACACTCCCACAGGGTGCTTCACGGACAAATCAACTTGATTCCTTGTAGTGTAGTAGGTCGATGTAATTTCGGACCATCTGGTCCTGCCAATCCTCCGTTTCGATATCGATCCGTCCGTAATCATTGCAGTAGTCGACGCAAAATATCTTCCAGTATGCCTCCAGTGGAATGGTTCTACTGTGCAGTAGTTCGTCAATGACAATGTGTCGTCCCTTGATGCTTATTTCTTTGTAGGTCGACATTTCTTAGTTTCATAAAGGTGTAAAGGTTTACAAGAGAGTAAAGGTTTTTCTTTCGGTTTGGAGGTCTGGTAGTGTAGTTTTTACTCTTTGGAGGAGTTTGAGGGATGGCAGGTGGTATTTATGTCTCGGTGTTGACCTCACTTAGGTGTTGAACTCGCATAAGTGTTTAGGGGAAGGTGGGTGGTACTTAATTTTGGTTTCTTCCACCTCCATGCACATCTCACATTTCTCCATGCTCAGGTAACATTCACTTCCAAAGCGGAATATATCAGATATTGTTTTGCCCCACATCCATCGTGTTGATTCAGTTGTTATTTCTAGGCATTTGTTGCAAATATATATGAACAATCAGTGTGTAAGGTATCGTCTAGGGATAATATCACGGTTCGCCAACAGTCCCATTAGCTGATGGTGCAGTCTCTACGGTACTTGCTCATAGTTTGATATCGTAAGGCTGTTGGATAGTGTGTTTCTTTCCTTGTTATTCCTAGTACTTGGCCTCGGCCAGCCGAGTTAGGTATGCCACTTCATCTTCCGTGACCCGATTCTCGTCTTCGCTGCTTTCGAAATCACTTTCAAAATAAGCTGACCAAAACCCATCTTGTATCTTTTCATCTATGTCTGGGCGAAGGTGTTGTATTTATGGCAGGGTTGGGCTCCATGCCACCGTTACATGATTTATTGTAGGGGGTAGCTCGTCCTCCAGTTTGTTGTCCTCCCACTATTGGTTTACCAGTTCCATCGTATTTTCTAACTCTTCGAGGGGTTCCCAGCTGTTTTCTGTTTCTGGATATCCCATCCATTTTACCAGAAATTGGTCGCGGTCATAGCGCTTCCTGTGGTCCTATATAACCTCCACCTTCTATTCTGATTTTTCATTAACCATGATCGGAGGGGGCTTTACGTGGCTTCTTCTGTGGAAGGTGGTATTGTCGTTAGGGAGGTATCGTTCCACAGTAGATGCATGGAATGTCGTTTGTCAGTTTCTGTACATTCTGCCGTACATTTCTACCATGTAGTTTTGCTTATATTCATCATATTCAATTATCTTAAACGGTCCTTGCCATCGTGCTTGCAATTTCTTGCTTCGCCCTGATTCTGTTGCAAAAAGGCTTCCATAAACCAATAACAGGTTACCTTTCCCTATCGGTGTGTGGTGTCTGTGCCGTTTTGCTACCGTTCTTGTGCTCCTAAATCACACCAATTTGATAGCATTAAATGCCGTGTACCGGATTGCTTGGTGTCTATTCAGCAATTCATTGGTGGCCGGTACTGCGGAGTTCTTGAAATTCGCTAGGGGGAGTAGTGGGTAGTTTTTTCCAAAAACAGCTTTATATGGTGACATACCGAGGGTTTCAGACTATCCTGCATTTAGGTATGCTGCCATTTCCAGTATAGCATCAAACCAATTGTTTTGTCTTGCATTGACTAGATTTTGAAGACCTGTTTTCAATTCTCGAATTTTCCTTTCAACCTGTCCATTCGTCTGACAGTGGCCTGGTGCCGCCTTGATGTGCTCAATTCCTAGCGATAGGCACTGCTGTCTCTACACATGTGACTCAAACTGTGGCTCAGCATCGCTTACTAGAGATGTTGGGTAGCCATGGGGTGTAAATATTTTGTTGCGTAGAAGTTCCCAGGTTGTTATTGCCGTCACTTGCTTAGTTGTAGGTATGAGCCATGTGAATTCCGAAAACCTATCCCTCACAACTAGGATTGTGTCATATCCCCATGAGTTATGGAAGGGTCCTGCAAAGTCAATGGCTATCGATTCGACAATTTCTTATGGTAGGACAATTGTTTGAGCCTTTTCTTCTTATAACTTTATAGGTTCTTTGTTTATCTGGCAGGTGTGGCATTGGGCCACATACGCTCTGAAGTCCTTCTCCATTTCAGGCCAAAATAGGTACTCGGTAGCGTACCATAAGTTTAGTTCAGAACTGTGGTGGCCTTTATTGTAGATTTCGCTAATGACATACTCCCTTAATGTTGTATTTCCATATGCAGGGCCTTTTGGAATATACAGGCAGTCTTCCCTATATCTAGTTTTTGCGTATAGCATTCCATGTGCAACCTTGTAGGATGACAAATCTCCTGTGGAGTCTATACTTTTATTAACTTTTTTCCATATCTGTTCTCTCTGATATGCTGCAACCATATGTGCTCGGAACGTCCCGATCATTTCATTGATTGTTTGTAAGGTATCGCGCTCATTTTCTATCTCGCTTCCTCTGGTTCTCTCAGGTTGGTCATCATCCTCGCTATCTTCCAAGACATCGTAAAGTCCCTGTCGGTATTCACTCCTCATTGGGGGTATCACTGAAACTATCGTTTCATTGCTGAGGCTTTCTAATCGTTCTGCTCGTCTGATAGTTCGTGGGCTATCTGGTCCAGGCATTCGGAATCCCACTCTTGTCTCATAGGTAATGTCCTTTATCGGTTCCGCCCGTCCCACTGGTGGCAGGCTATCTGGTTCTGGCATTGGGAAAGCCAGGGCTTCCGGGTTTAACAGTACCGAGATTGTATAAGATTTGGGCATTGGCTGGGCAAGGGTGGATGGCCCTTCCCCAGAGCTATTTGGTCTTCCACCGATCTTTTGTTCCCATTCTGAGTCATTAATTTTGGGCGACTCCAGAGGCCTTGGGTCAATTTCTGTACTTAGAGGGCTTGGTCCTTCACTAGGAGGGTAAGGAGTTGGGTTTCTCTACCGTCTAGGATGGTTGTTTGTAAATTTGATCTCGGTTTGATGATATGGGCAATGATCCACGTAATAGTGCGAGTAGTGCAATGTGCTATGTTGGAGTTCTTGAGGTGGTGTGCTTCACATGGTACACTGGTCGCCCCAATCATTCCATACAGTAATTGAGCAGGGGCTTCCAGGTGGTACAGGGGACTCTTTAGGGTTCTCAGTGTATGAGTAAGGAGGGGGGATTGGGGAGATGTCTCCTGCGGGTTCCATCGTGTTTGATTCTTGCTCATACACTGTGTTATCCGAGATGTCATCTGCTTTCTTTCTCTCATTGTGGATATAGAGTGGATTCAAGTCTGATCCTCCCTCGTATATTCAGGAAAGGGTATCAGCTAAATAGTTCGTCTTTCCTGATTTGTGTATTATCTTTGTATCGTATTTTCCTAAGGCACTAAGTCATCTAACTCGCTTTCTGCTTGGGTTCTTTGCCATTCATAGGTGTGTCAGGGGCTGGTGGTCTGTAACTATTGTAAAGAAATTTCCCATTAGTACATTGTAGAACCAATTAAGCACTGCCACTATTGCCAAGGCCTCTTTATCGGTGGTTCTATAATTCATCTGTGCATTGGTGAATTTGCTGCTGTGTAATGCAGCTGGTCAAGCCCTCTCATAGGTAGGTCCTTGTCCTACCCATGCCTCTATCCCCAAATCAGGTTTGTCTGTTACTAGCCAAATTGGTTCCTTGCTTCTTATATCTGTTGGTTGCATGACTTGGTGATCGATAATTTGCTTTTTTACCATTTCGAATACAGTCTGATAGGTAGTTGTCCATACGAATTCGGCATTCCCTGTTAAGTCTGTTAATAGTGCTGTCATGGTCGCATGATGTGGGAGGAACTGGGCCACATAGTTCGCTATTCCTAGAAAGCGTTGCAATTCGTTTTTGTTTTGGGGCATTTCCCAGCCTGCGATAGACAACATTTTCTGGGGGGATGCATGGCTTCCTTCATTATCCACTATGTGTCCTAGTACTTCTAGCCCGTCTGTGAATAGTACTGACTTCGGTTTGCTTGCATAGAATTTTGCTTTTCTGAGTTGGTCACATACCTGCCGCATGTGCATTTCATGCTCTTCTGATATATCCGAGAATATGAGGATATCATCAATGTATACCCATACAAAGTGATGTAAAAATTCGCTTTGAAGGTCTTCTATTATTCGCATAAATGTTGCTAGTGCATTCATGTCTCCTTGTAGCATTACTTTGCTGACAAATCCTCTAAATGGGGTTTTGAATGAGTAGAACTTAATGCTGTCCTTGTCCACTCGTGTTTGGAAGTATGCCTTGCTTAGGTCAATCTTACTCCTGAATTTTGCTCGTTCAATGGGGTTAAGGATCTGCTGTTGGTTGGGGATCGACGGACTATCCATGATTGTATTATCGTTTCTTACTTTCAGGTCCACCAGAGGGCAGATCCTTCCATCTGATTTAGGTTGTACAAACATAGGTGCTGCTCCAGAAACCTCCTGTTGTATGATTATTCCAGTTCGCAATTTCTTGTTTATCCAGTTCATGAGTTTTTCTTTGTATGCTTCTAGGTTGGAGTATGTTGGCTGATTTTTTAGCACTGTTCGTTCTTTCAGCCGAATGTGATGGTTAATCTTACGCACAGGGGGTAGCGTTTCAGGAACCTTGTCCAGGAATACATCCTTGTATTCTTTCAATAGTGTTGCTGAAGTTACATCTGTGACCACGGCTCGGAATTCCCCACTTGTCGGTTTGCAAAGTACTCGCAGTTTGTCATCAGGAAACTCCACTGCTGTGTCTCCACACCTGATAAGCATGTTATGTTTTTTCAGGAATGGCATTCCAATCAGGGCATCGTATTTTGCCAAGTTTCCTACCAACATCTCCTGATTTGTCCGTTCCTTTTTCCTGATTCCTATGGTTGGCCCGCATTTCTTGTGGCTTGAGGAGCGGGAACCATTCATTGCCATGTTGAGTGTTGTTGGTTGGGGCAGGGGTTCCGTTTTTATGCCATGGGTAGAGATAAAGGTGGTGCTAATAATGTCATAACTGATTGTTCCTGTATCAAATAGTACCTTTGCAGGATGGCCCTCTATGTAGATCGTTCCTTCTAGTATGTTTCGGGGCCGTACTGTAAGTGCTGGTTGGGTTCGGAGGCTTTCCATTTCTACTGATTTAATATCCACTTGTTCGTATTCAGTTGCTTCCATGTGGTTCATGCTAGCCTCCTGCTTTTTTCCATTTCCGTTTTTGGCATAGTAGTCCTTTGCATAGTGCCCCTTTTTCCCGCATTTGAAACATATGCCTTCATCGCATCGTTTCTGCTTCTAATCTTTCTTGTCTTTCGAATCTTTACAGTATTGTAATGTGTTTGGGCCTGGCCCTAGTCACGTAGCGGTACGATAGGAGCAGATGGCTTTGTGATCAACACAAAGCGAGCGCTGCTTGCTAAAGGAAAATACAAACAGGGTGTAATAGGAGATCAAAGAAGTAACCATTCAACCAAGTATATTTAAGAATACTGTCTGTCAAAGTCTGCTGTTTCTATTGTGGGAATCAGCGGTCTTTAAATACAGCATATCGCTTATCTCCAGTATGAGCGATATTGCAAAACATTGTGTGTATCAACCGATAGCACATGAAACAATACAAGTATCAAATGATACTGTGAAACCAAACATAAAACAATGTGTGTATCAAGCGATGGCACACAAAACACTACAAGTATTAAACGATACTGTGAAACCAAACATAAAACAATGTGTGTATCAAGCGATAGCACACGAAACACTACAAGTATCAAACGATACTGTCAAACCAAACATAAAATCCTAGTAACCCGTACCGGTTACAAGTACGGTTTTTCCTTTCTTGTGTTGTCCCACAATGATGATCCTTTACTATTCTTCTGCTGAGCTATGTGGGTTCGGTAAATTCCTGTTTCATACAGGATAGTATCCTTGCGTTCAGCCCATTTGACTATCTTGTCAATGGAGTCTCCATCCCCTTCCATGGGTGCTACCTTCTGGCGTAGTCTCGGATGCATTGCTTCATACAGTCTTCGTTGCAGCGTGTACTGAGATACCGTTCTAGTAGGCAATCGTCCATAATACATTAGGAGATCCATCACGCCTATGGTTATTCTTTCAGTTTTCCCATTTCCTACTTGCTGGATTTCCTTGAACTTTTTATATGGTTCTTCCATGTTTTGCGATGTTTGGAATCTATCTCTCAGGTATCTTATCAGGGTCGTTTCTCAGATTTTTTCCATCCTGTCATAGTAGTTCATTGCTTGGTGGTATGCTTCTTCTGCTTTTCCCGTACAGAAACTTCCGAAGTATGCTCCACTTCCTTCCTGTATCTTATCCACTCCGTGCAGGGTGAGGTATTGGGAGGTGGTTATCACCGATCGATCAAACAGTTCAGGTTTTAGGTCTTTCTTTTTGCGCGAGCACGAGGGTGGCAGTGGGAGCATGACATTGGGTGTTTCTCGCCCGGCCCTGAGGCCGGGTGGTGCAGTAGATTCTCCTTCAGACATATCGTGTTTGGACTCTTTGCTGCTGAAACTGTGATCGAATGAGCTTTCCGCAGAGCTGTCTGATGATTCATCCAGTGGTCCTGCAGCTACTGATTGGTCTGATTCTTCCTTGCTGTGGTCTTCCTTTGTCGGAGTATGGACAGGTGGGCTCTCTTTCTTTGGTGGTTCTGCCGGCACCTTTCCTTTGCTGGGGCTCAGGGGAAAGATCCCAGTAAGGCTGGTTGCTACCTTGGCTAACTCGTCAATTGATTCGCTAAATGTCTGCTTGGCAAGATCTCGCGCTAGTTGTCTTTCGATGTAAAGGGGGCACCTCTAGCAAGATGGATCCCAAGGTTGCGACCGCACCGAACAACTTCAAACTTATTGCCAAAAGTTCACACAGATGTAAGAGTAAAGTAAACGGTAAAACTTAATATCGTTAAGCCTGACGCTTCACTCAATTAAGGTCTTGAGAGGATTGATAGTTGGAGTAGGAGAGTTCTCGCATAGACTTGCAGGCAGTTTTATCTTATGCCAGAAACTCCCCCATCAGTTTACTCCAACTATTTGAGTACACCCTTCTCCGCTAAGGGTGGTCCAACACGTCTCCTAGCACACCTTTCGGGCATGCATGTGTCGACACACCCTAGTCGGCGTTCACCTTATGCAGTTATCGTTTCTGCGGTGCATTTCCATTTTGCCCGCCAGAGTGAAAACTTCTGCGTATCGGTGTCTTGCCAGTGGCTAACAGTCAAGGCACCTCATGAACTAGACTATCTATGACACCCTTCCCATATGCATTGATCTCTACTTGACTCCGGAGGCTACCATGAGCGGTTTATCTATTTACTTTTTACGGGTCGCGGGCTTCTGGTGTCTTCCG
>PYWC01000058.1:324752-348876 GCA_003182015.1 Tuber magnatum
CTTCACTCAATTAAGGTCTCGAGAGGATTGATTGTTGGAGTAGGAGAGTTCTCGCATAGACTTTCAGGTAGTTTTATCTTATGCCAGAAACTCCCCCATCAGTTTACTTCAACAATTTGAGCACACCCTTCTCCGCTAAGGGTGGTCCGACACGTCTCCTGGCACCCCCTTCAGGCATGCATGTGTCTACACACTCAAGTCGGTGTTCACCATATGTGGTTATCGTTTCTGCGGTGCATTTCTAATATGCCCACTAGAGTGAAAACATCTGCACATCGGGGTCTTGCCAGTGGCTAACCGTCAAGGCACCTCATGAACTAGACTATCTATGACACCCTTCCCATATGCGTTAATCTCTAGTTGACTCCGGAAGCTACCGTGAGCAGTTTATCTATTTACTGTTTATTGGTCTCGGGCTTCTGGTGTCTTCCGCAGAGCACGGTAGTCCGGGATTGATCCAATGGGCGCTACCCATGACCACTACCTCAGATCTACGTTACCTGTGGTAGGAATCATGCTTCTGGTGTCTCTGCACTTCCCCTTCAGAGCCTATAGCGTTGGGGACACTTTCAGGCTTGGTAGGTGTAAAACTCTCCCAGTCGCCCTGGCACCACCCGGGACTCCCTTCGTGACCCCCACGGTTAACACCCGTTATCTCCGTCAGTTTTGGTCCGTTTTACCCCCAACAGCTTGGAGGAGGTACTCCACCTTTCACCCTAAGCCCCCCTGTATATCCTGCGAAAGGCTTGCGGTCCACCGGATGGTAGCGACGTATACGGTGTTGCAAGCATGTCTCCAAAGATTCCTCTTTGCTAGACTGCACACAACTATACAACCATTTGCCCATGACGCCCGGGCCTCAAGGCGGGGCCGGAGGGGTATGATAGAAATAATGTCTTCAATTTACAGCTTCATCAAAGCTACATAGCTCGCCCAATAGTATCCTCCGGAACCCCAGATTCCAGTATCATGCATGGCTTCGCGTGACAAACATTCCAGTCAATTTTCCCGAACTTCCCGCGGGACTTCATATTGAAAGGTAGGGTAACTCAGGACTCTGGGCAGGGTAACCCAAGCCCCAAGGCAGGGTAACCTGATCCTGAGGGTAGGGTAACCTTGTCTAGCAGACAAGATAACTTTTCCCTGTTACCCTGTCTATCCCGTCGCCGGCGATAGACCTTTCTGACCTGTCTGCAGTTTCCCGGCCTAGCTGAGCAACTGCCCCTTCCTAAGTCCCTAAGTATGCTGACACCGCTCCCGCGTGTACCCAGGTACCTAAGTCCCTGACCAGCCAATTCTGTTCATTCTCGGAGCCCGGGCCATCGGGTCTCCATAGGACAAGTACTTACTTGCCTGCCGGTTCCTATCAGTTCACCTCCTGGCTATCTGTATGGGTATAGGTTCCGTTTGCCACCGCTCATGTATGCTGGGTCACTACATTCGGCTTCATCGCTTGAAAAATCGCTCTTTCGCCCTTTCGGTTTCTTGGGTCGCCGCCTTTTGCCAAGGCCTTCTCGCGGGACCTGCTTCCCACTAAGAGTCTCTAGTGACTCAATCATGTCGTGTTGGTGGAGCCAAACCTCTCTGGATTCTGCCGCTCCCCACTGCTAGCTTCGTTGTTGGATGCTTCGTAGGTTGATCAGACCAGGTCCAGGCAGGTTTCTAACCACTGGCTGAGGTTCAAAAAATGTAACGTGTTCGGGCTAGACCCTAGTCACATAGCTGTACAATAGGAGCAGATGGCTTCTTGATCAACAAGAAGCGAGTGCTGCTTGCTAAAGGAGTCTTCAAATGGGGTATAATAGGAGATCAAAGAAGTAACTGTTCAACCAAGTATATTAAGAATACTGTCTGTTGAAGTCTGCTGTTTTCACTGCAGGAATCAGCGGTCTTTAAATACAGCATATCGCTTACCTCCAGTGTGAGCGATATTCCAAAATATTGTGTGTATCAACCGATAGCACACGAAACAATACAAGTATCAAACCGACACTGTAAAACTAAATATAAAACATTCTGTGGATCAACCGATAGCACACGAAACAATACAAGTATTAACCAATACTGTGAAACCAAACATAAAACAATGTGTGTATCACCCGATAGCACACGAAACAATACAAGTATCAACCGATACTGTGAAACCACACATAAAATAACCTAGTGCCTGTACCAGTTACAATCATAGTACTCTAAAACATAATTTATTCAACCCTAATTCATGACTTCACTAAATAATATAATATATATTATATTATAGCAGGAGATAAGAAGTATAGAAGAAAAAATAAGAGGTGGTAGTTGTTCAGTGAAATTAATCTACATTAATTTGCGATTCTCCAATCTGTCTATATGATGAGTATAGGTATTAGGATATTACAAATCAGGAGTGTTACACTCAGCGTTGCAACCAAGTTGTCACACTTTTTGACTGAAAATTGGGCTAGAGTCTAGTCTTCCAGAACTATACTTAACTAGAACAAATTGTAAGTTAGTAAGTGTAAATTAAGCACTTGAGATTAATAGCCGGTTACCCTCCTATTTTGCTATCACTCATAGTTGGCGGAAGCAAGTGTGATGCAACCTTTTTTTTTGGGGGGGGGTGATAGTTTATAACTACATACAACTGATATAGGGAATGATACAAAATTTTAAAATTTTAATAAATACTGATAAAATCAGCATTTTCAATAATAGAATCTAGTGAAATAGTAGATCAATCAGAATCACTATCAGATTCATTATCAACCACCTGACTGCTACTATGACCTCCTAAATCTTGTAGTGCTGGGTGGTTGCTTTCAGCCTATTGTGTATTAGTATTAATTTTTGTAGTTAAATGGAAGATATTATTTTTAATAATCAAACTGTACTTACAGTGGTAATCTCAGAACTGACCAATGGCTGTTCAAGCATATAGAGAGCTTGCAGCAAATCTGGAGAAGGTAGGAGTGGTTCAAGATCATCAGGAGTAGGATTCTTTTCAGGATCAGGAATTGGAATCAGGAGCTCTGGTGGAATTGGTCCACCTTGAATTATAATATTTGAACTTGTTTTTTTGTATTCTTTCTCCAACTTGCATGCAGTAATTCCACAATGGTTCAGAGCAGCCTTTGCTTTATTTACCGCAATTTGAATATTCTTCTTTATTCTTTTCATAGCAGCTGCTTTCTCCTTTTCCTCCTTTACCCTCTTGCTTTACTGAGCAGCCTCTACAGTAATTACATTCCCTTTTTGCATAACCCTTCGAGAGGTACTTTTACAGCCAGATTCCTGCTGATTTCTTTTCTGAACATTTTGATATATCTCTTCCTCAAGTTGTGCCTTAGCAAGAAGAATATCAGTTCCTTCAGGCCATTGTGTAAGTCAATAGTTAGATTTTGGACTAAACATAGCTGCTTTATCGACCCATTCTTGAATACCATTTTGACTTTCGAAATAAGTTGAGGGTAAAGTAGAACGTTCTAGTTCTCTATCTTTATCACTAGTAGTTTCAGGTAAATCCCTCTAGTTTCCAGCGACCATACTGGACTTTGGATTATTATAGCGTATCTTTTTCAAGACTACCTTATAAGAAAGTGGAAACATTCCTGATTCCTTGAATGCATTTTTGATTGTATGGGTCTGAAAGATTTGACTGCTGATAGTGTCCGAATCTCTGAAGAAGGAGAAAATAGTATATTCGACATCCAGTGAGTGTAATGCATTATTAATCGCCTTCTTATGATAGTGCTTCCAGGGATGAAATATACCTGCATCAAGAGGTTGAAGAATATGTGTCAGATGTGGTGGAAATTCAAAAGAGATAATATAGTTCTTATGGCATTTGATGACAAAGTTATTCTGACAATAGGCAGAGTGACTATCAAGAAGGGGGATTTTCCAATGCCTATTAGGACCTACTTCGACATGCTTGATGAAGTGATCAAGCCAAGAGAGTGCTATTTTCTCATTTGCATATCCTGTAGGAGACACCGCAATAACTTCTGCATACTTTAAATTATCATGTACCCAATTCTCCATAATCTTTTCCCTAGGGCAAATGATAACTGGAGGAGGTGGAGGACTTCCATCAGCGCAAATCATCTCGATAATAGTAAGTGATTGACGATTCTCAGGACTTGAGGTATATAACTCCTTAACCTCTGCAGAAACAATTATAATCTCTCCTGCTGGATAACCAATTTATACTCCTGATTCATTCATATTATATATATGCTTTGCTCGTTGAATTCCATACTTTTCTAAGGTCTGCTGATAGTTCTTAAAAAATTCATGCAAGTCTATCTCTGTATGTGTTGAAATCCTGACCCATGCTATTAGCTTGCTCTTAATAGTATACAGGCTTGCATTTCTTTTCAACCATCTTTGAAACCTGTCACAGGAGGGTGGATTAAGATTTTGTTTCTGTTGAAGATTGCAAATAGATGCAAAAATGACAGATGGTGTTGCTGCTAGTTCCATCTCCTATTGCTGATAACAAAACATATAAACCACCTTCTCTTAAGCTGGTATCAAGACAATATTATTACCCTCATGTTGGTTAAAGCTTCCATGTGAATTTCACTGCTGATTGCGCTTTCGTAATTGGCACATCTGTATTGCTGTTGTCTTTACATTAAACATCTCTTCTGCTACACTTGCCTTTTCCCCCATATTGTGCTCCAACCATGCCAAAGCTTGATTTAGTCTGTTTTTCATTTCTAGTTCCCCAGAAGCTTGAGTATTAGTAACCAGCACATTATCCGATAGCTGAATATTGTCCATATTTGGAAATCTAACTAAATGTTAGAATGTAAAAAAGAAGGCTACAACTGAAGGGGGAAATAGCCTCTAGAGAGAGAATAATCACCAACAAATTGCTGAGTAGAAGTAGAATTTAAAGATTATAGTCAAACTGAGAAAGAATTTGATAGTGATGATATAATAGTAACTTGGACATAAACAGGTATTCAGGATAGAAGATCAAATAAGCTAGATCCATTGACAAAAATAGGAATAACTCAATACTATACTCAATATACTACCTTACAAAATTATATTTGACTGTATCATAAGATATCACTCAAGAAAAATGAAAAAAAAGGTCATGTCACACTTGCTTCCACCGACTATGAGCGACAGCAAAATAGGAGGGTAACCGGCTATTAGTTTAAATAGAAAAGATTTAAAGAGGGTTGATTAATCCCTGACCTTATATGTATTATTTCTTACCATACTATTGAAATTCAGGGCTGGGTAGTACTAGTACAGTCACTCAATAGAATTGTTTATAACCTAAGACATGTTTAATTAGGGTTGCACATTGAGAAAGTAGGGTAGTAAGGTTTATTCTGCTATTTCTTTGCAACCAAGTTGAAAGCCTTATACAATCACAATCATAATCAACTCTCAGCTCTCGACTCTCAACTCTCCATAATCCACAATCCACAATCCACCTTTAGATAGAAGAAAATAATAACAGTAGATTAAATGATATAGAAATAAGAAATATATAAACTAATAGCTAATACTTAGTAGAACCTCCCTTTGCTTTCCAGAACTGCAGCTCCCAGGTATATCATACTCGTCCTCCGAACATCCACCAGAGCTCGAGCAACACGGCACATCGGCCTCGCAAGCCGATACCCCACAGTAAACCACGCCTCTAAGACCCCTAACCCCCCCCCCGCCGCCCGCAGCCGCAGCCGCGCCGCGAAAATCCAACGCCGGGTAACGGTACCCCCAGCCGTGCAGGTTCGTCGCGGACACCATCACCGATTGACTTCCCCGTAACCGGCGGGATTAAATATCCACCCGACGAGAGATTCGAAGATGACTGCTGGGGACAAGAGACGGAAAAAACGATGCCTTAGTAGCGGATAAGAATCGCATGCACGGGGAGGGCTACGTGGAGGAGCGAAATTTGATACTTGATGTTCTAACAGTGGTAGCCAGGTTAATCGCTTTTTTAATAAAACTCAAGCTGGGTTTCTGTTTCCCGTTGTATTACTCGTGTAACCCTTCGACATCGGGCCCCCACCCCCTCCCAACATCTCCAGTATATTTAGAGACCTTTTTTGCACTGGCCTAGGCAATGGTGTCTAGTGGGATAGTGGTAAGTTGTCGTACTGTATGATATTGTATCATATTGTATTGGAGGCTATTTAAACTCGATTTTCAGGCACTAGCTACAGCGAGTGACCGTGTGTTTCTGACAGAGGGCGACGCGTTTATGATCCAGGCATCTATATAATGATCGTTTTGCTCTCTTGATACGATGCTCTATTTCACTTTTCCCAAGCTTAAGTTACATAATATAAAATAATCTTTCGGTCACGGCCGCCACTACCAGGAAACTACCAATACCACAGTCGTGGTTATTGTAAACTATACACTCCCACCCACCCTTTCCGACGAGCAACTTTATCCACCGGTAAACATTACACCGTAACCCCAGCCAAATAAAACAAAGAAAGAGTGAAGGAAACGACGGTAAAGAAATGATAATTCAAATCATATAAACTCCCCCATCCATCCACCTACCCCACCATCTAAATTCCAACTCCGGCGAGGTAAAGAAAAGACAAAGGAAATATAAGGACAAGCAGCCTACTTCCTGAACCCTCTCAACAGCGACGGGATCTTACTCTTGCGGCTCAAGCCCACACGAAATGGGACCCTACCGGGAGTGGTGGTAGGCGCCTTTATTGAGTCCGGTGCCGGAGTGGCGGACTTGCGCTCTGGAGGTGCGGGTGTGGTTTCAGTTTCTGGTCCGGGCGATTTGATGCCAGCTCTGGATTCCGTGGGAGCTGGTGTTTCTTCTTTGTCCCCGGTCTCGGAAGAGCTTGCCGTAGCGGTAGCCTTAGTTGTCTTAGATTTTGTAGGGGTCTTTAGAGGGGCAGGTGCTTTCGCAACCTCCTCGAGATTCTGCTCAACCACTTCTCCCACTTCCACGGGCAACTTTCTGACAGCTTTAGCTTTGGCAGCACGACCCTTCACAGCCGGTTTTGGCTGAGGAGCTTCAACTCCTATCTCGTCTTCGATGGCCGCTGTCGCTTCAACCGCCGCGTCCAAGACCTTTTTGGTGTTAACTCTACCACGAGTCACAGGCATTTCTCTCCCTACCTTAGTCACTCTACTTTTCACCACATCTTTCTTAGCAGTCTTCTTAGGTTTCTCGTCCCAATTCATGTCCTCATCTTCGACTTCTTGTTTAGTTTTCTTTTTGCGCCTGCCAGTTGAAGCTCCGGAGACAGCTCTCTTTGCGGGAACGACAGGCTTCGGAGATGAAAGAGCAGACTCGTGGTCATGCTGGGGCATTTCATGCATGAGGTCGGAATTGGATTCCATGACGTCGGCCGGCAGATCGATCTCTTCTGCGTCTCCTGCAGTTGATTTGTGCTTTCGGGCGGGCTTAGATGGAGACTCTATTGCAACGGCGATCATGACCTGGTCTCCTGGTCCTCTTCTGCCAGGAGTCTGCTCAGGATGGAGGGCAACGATGTCATCGGCAGCAACATCACTGGGACTGGAGGTGGGATGCTGTAAACAACGTTAGCCCCAGGTTAATAGCTCCTGGCTCGTTCAACCAAGTTTTCCAAGAAGGCAAAGAAGCGTAACCACCTGAATAGACGCCTCATCAGAGAAAGTGCCATCGTCTTCAGAATCATTAACAGCTTTTCCTTTTCCTTTTCCCTTCCCCTTTGCAGCAGCAGCAGTGGCACCTTTTGCACCCTTCTTTGTGCCTTCACTAACAGCCGTAGATTTCCTCTGACGAACGACCTTTTTCTTTCTCTCCGGAATCTCCCGAGCTAAATGGTCCTCATCGTCTGATAAAGTAATAACATTATGCATCGTTTTAGACCTCCCCTTAGCAACCCTCCATTCTGAGGCGACTCTTCCGAAACCCTCAGTATTGATGCTCCCATCCGTAACACTGCGCTTGGCAGCTCTGTCGCTTTTCGCAGTGTTTAAAGTTTTCTCTCTCCGCACCTCTTTTGAAATTACGATTTGCGCTTCCGATGAAGGTGGTCCTGCACCGGATTCTTCCACTGGAGGTGAACTAAGTGGCGAAGACATACGGTTTAGTAGTTGTTCCGGGAGTAGCAGTGGTGGTGGTGGTGGTGGTGGTTGTTGTTGTGATGGTGGTTGAGGTGATTGCTCATGTGGTAACACAGCTATAGACTCGTTGTGATCAAGACTCCAAAGTTGACTTTGCGCTAGACCATCAGAAGGAGGGTCTGGAATTGTACTTAACGCTGGATAATCTTCAGCATCTGATTCTCTACCCACAAAGTTCACTGGTAGAAGGGTTGCATCGGAGTTCCCGGTTAGACCTATAGATAAGGCTTCGTACTCGGCTTTTCTTTGTGTCGCGAGAATTAAATCCTCGCTCGTAAGGTCGACCATGAAACTGTTAAAATTGGATTCGTCTCCGCCAGCCCGGACCGTCGAGCTTTCTTCGTTTTGCCCAATTACACGGGTGATGTTTATTCCTAAGCTTATATCACCATCAAATTGATTACTATCGACCAGTGTCCCGCTCTTCGGCTTTCTTTTCGGCTTTGGTAATAACGGTGCGAGCTCCTTCTCGTTGGTATTACTCCGAGTGGACTTTTTTCCAGCCGGTTCCACAATTTTCGAATTTGGCATCCAATCATCCTCCGAGTATTCATCCTGCAGCATATCCAGAATTGACTTTGACCGCCTAACCGTCACACCGCTCTCCCACCTCTTGCTAGGTTTTGCCTTCTGATTCTCATACGGCAGCCCTTCGCTCTCTTCTGCAACTGACTTTGACCTCTTCGCAGGTATCTTCCGCTTCCTACCCCCCGGAGGTTCAAAATCTCCGTCATCCTCGTCGTCAACCAGAAAATCGTACACATCCATCTCCTTGTCCATGCTACCTTCTAACCATCCGTTCGCCGTTCTGCTGCGAGCGGCAGTAGCCACTTTGACAAGTTCCGGTTGCGCTCCGGGAGTGTCTGAAGTATCGGTGGGAGGCGCCAGAAGCAGAGACTGAGCCTCCTGAATGGCCTTTTCGCGAGCCTCTATTCAAGCGTCAGTTACATAATTATAGCAAAAGCCCCGCAGATAACCGACAAACCTCTGCTGATCCGACCTGGCCCCGACGACAAAGACGGCGGTTGGAGGTGCGAACTTGATCCTGTCAAACCAGCCGGGGGAGGAGGGTCCATACCATCCTCTTGGTAATGGGCATTATTGTCAGAACCCTCATCCTCCGAATCCTGGATTACGAGAAAGCTGGACAACATTGGTGTCCTTGGGGTTCTGGAAAACGCGCTGTGGGGGAGAGCTTGAAGGGGAAAACGCGACGGATTGAGGCTCTTACCGGTAACTTAGATTCGCAGCGCCAAGACCGATAAGGGCACAAGTGGGATACAAGTAGGAGTGAATTTATAATACACCCAGCATCACTCGTACACTCACTCTCTGAAAGACTGGGTGCTAAAATTTCTCCACTCAACTTCCCACAACCCACTCTCCCTCCTTTGGATGCAAATCTTACTTCAGCCAGTCGGGGGGAGTAAATTCCACCGCGAACCTGGAAAGGGGTAGTAGGTAATAAACGCGTAAATTATTTGTTTAGCAGCAGCCGTAAGGTTGCGAGAGAGGTGATTCGGGATCAGGCGTAGCCAGAGAATACACAGAGACTCCGTATCTGTAGACCTGGAGCGATGATATCATGTAAAAACAATTGGCACTTTGAGTTCCAGGAGTAGTGCTATAGAATTTACTCCTCCTGATAAAATGAATGAGCCCGAAATCCGGCATAGTTGGGGGGATAATTGGATCGGATTGGGATTTTGATGAAACAATGAATTCAGAGTATGCGGCCATTTCATATTCCCTCCTTATAAAACTATCGCTAACAAATTTAATGCATTAATAATTACAGTTTGCCGCAGCAGTAGCTATTGGTACGGTGCAGGCGTTCTGCGGTTGAGCCTCCTGCCCAGGGACACCACCGAGACCAATGCCTAATACCGGCACCGTAGATTTCTCTCCTCCCATCACCCTGACTGAGCCACGGTTGGGTGATGTACAAGTACTATAATACCGCACGGTAGTACTGTATGATACAGTACAGAACCAGCAAATGGGTCAATCCGGGCGGCTCTAACATATTATACCATCAACAAAGTGTCTCGTCGTTCCCCCTATCCGCCAACCCTAACAATGCATTGCTTCCAACCGCATCACTAATTTATGATATCCAGAAAAAAGGGCCTGCCTCGCGCTCATATGATACCCATTCGACAGCACGAGCTCACGGCAGCCCCTGTGACACCCATAATTCCCAGCTAGTACTGATATGAGAGGCCCCACAAACCTTCAACTATAGAACGGTCTGGGACCGGTACGAGCGCTGCCGATAGATATATCCGTCACATGAAACCTAGGGGGCAAAAGCGGCGCATTGCAACCAAATACAAATTGTGCACCCATGGTCAAATACAGGATGCCAGATACACGATGCCAGATAGAGGATACCAGACACATGATACCTATCTCCTCCGCAATATAATGAGAAAGAAAAAAGAAAAAAGAGAAGAAGAAAGAATAAAAGAAAGAAAGAACAAAGGAAAGGAAATAGAAAACATTATCAAGTTATCCATAAAAGTTATTATCACCCTTATTTCTAATAACTAGATCAAGCTTATTTGGAAGATCCAAACAGTGACGATTAATTAAATCAATTGAAATTTTCCCCCACTCCTGTACCAATGCCTGCTTTACCTGCTCTTTTGTATTTTCACTTTGACCAGTAAACTGATACTCCTCAAGTAAATCCTTAAGATAGTCCCAATGTGGTTCAATCTTATTGAAATCTGGGAATTGGGCAGGCCAGTCCACATAGGATATTCCCAGTTCTTTGTACTCCTCTATCTCTAAGTCTTTTGCTATAGCATAGGCAGAAGCATTATCTTCAACTGCCCATACCTGTCTTCCAGTCTCTTGCTGTACTCTTTGAATAAAAAGATAAAATAACAGTTGTAGAATATACTCCCAGTAAAGTATCCAGTCAATCCTCCCCTTACTCCTATCTCCACAATCCTTAATCTTTTCCTTGAACTCCTACTCAGGATGTCACTTTTGCTGTGGGTACCCAGAAGGGAGTGGATTAGTTTTATCTAAATATTGTATATTAATATTCAGTTGTTGCAAAATTGCAAATTCCTCTATTCTCTCAACTCGTACCCTAGCTCTTCTTTCATCTTGCTGTACTCTTTTTGCCTTATTCTCAGTTTCAACAACTTGATTAAAGTGATCTCACTACTCTTTGGTCTCCTTCTCCCAAACAAAACATGGACCCTGATACCCATAAGCCATACAAGCCCAGAACATGATCGGAATACCAGTTGGCTTAAAATAGGAGGTATTGTAATCAAATAGGTTCAATCCGCAAGAGCATAAGATGTTTGGAGAGCAATGAGGATGATCTATTTCTATACAGGTCTCGTCAGAATAGACAAAGCATCTGTTCAAACAATATTAATATATTTAATAATTGTAAAAACTACAAGTATTTTTCCATATAGTACTACCTACAATGCCCAGATGAAAGACAGATATAACTGCGGAGATCAAGGAGGGTACTCTATCTGGAACAAGCATTTTTAAAAGCTTAAGCCTCCCATAGAATCTAACAGGATTGGCCTGTGTGTTGAACACAACTTTGACTGAACAGTAGAATATACTCTACTATTGTGTTAGAGACCTCCATACCACATTCTTCAATGAGATACGGGCAGCAGACAGGGCTGGTCAGTATTCTCCAGTATCCCGTCTATCCTGTAGGTATTTACAGGGCCCCAGCCTTATTCCTACGTATTCCAGGCATATGTCCCAAGCTATAGAGCAAGGACATTTGCCCACGAGGGTGATTGTGAGTTCTTATAGTCTTCTACGGATCCATAACTCCTGAATGGTAACTGTAGTGATCAACAGTTATCTGCTGTTCCAGCAAATTCCCTAATAGGCCTTTGAATTACCTTACCTATAGGGTCTATCAATTACCCACCAACCTGATCCATCATCTTGAAAGTCTTCTATCATTGTCAAGGATAGTGGGCCCTACAATGTAAGACAAATTAGTGTAAGCGGGCTTGAAGAGCTGTGCAGGACTATGGAGAGTTATGGTAGACTACCAGGGACCGCTGGGGACTACCCAGAAGAGTTTTGCTCTATTCAATTATTTTGTATAACGGGTGGAAGTAGAAATATATATAAAGAGATAATAAAAAATGTGTATTATTCCATTTTAACCAGTGCAGAGAATCGACTCTCTAATGGTTAGTGCCCTTTAAGTATCTCATAATTGGGAGAAGTGAAACATACATAGGAAATATCGTAGGCCCAGAAAATAACCGTAACAATAATGCCTCAAATTCATCTCCCTGATTCCCAATATCTCCTTGTAGACAAGAACCTAGTATAAGGAAAGTCCTTAGTGCAATCAACTAAGCAATAATACAATACCGGCATTGGTAATAGCCGCTAAGGAGTATTTCTATCTCCCGTTCCAATTACCAGGACCGAGTTGGAGTAGAGGAAAGAAAAAAGACCTAGAAGAAAACCAAAAACAAAGGAATTAGTATAGCAGTAGATTTAATACAAATTTATAAAAATATATATTTATAAAAATATATATATATATATAGATAAAAGGTTAGGGATATTCTGTGCAGGTAGTGATTGGGTATGGTGGTTTGGTGCGGTGGGATCAAGCGGCTTACCGGTAAGTGTAGACACCAAGTTTATATTAAGTAGCGATGAAAGTCACTATTGGTTGTAATAGAATAATTGAAAGGAAAGAGATGAGGAAGGTTAAGTAGACGAAGAAAGGTGTAGAGAGAAAAAGATAGGAAGAAAAGCAAACAGGATGGGAAAACCTTTTTCATAGCTTAAGAGTCCTATGGCAAGTACATATGTATACCAGTGTGGCCTCAGTGTACTGGCATATCTTGCACTAAGTGTGGTCATAGCCTTGTTATTTCTAACATAAACTAGTTGTAAAGAAGTGAGTGATCCCTACTGCCTTGAAGACCAGACATAGTAGTTGGACTGTGGGGAACTGCAGAGAACTGCCAGACCATAAGTAATAGTATAGGCGGCAGGAATGAGACATCTCCCCTCAGTGACAGCTGGGCATCTAGTCTTTAAGTTTGGTAGTCGGTAGCAGGGCATGTTTACAAAAAGACCAGATAGGATAAGAGGGGGTAGTCAACTATGGTCCACCTTCAGGACTGATAAACTGCCCCATTGAGAACACTGTAGCTCAGAGATACTAGGAGCTGCTAGGAACTGCCAGGCACTGTGGGTGCTACTTGTACAGGAACTATAAAGACCAAATTGTGAAAAGAGAGAAAAAATAACAATAGGACAAAAATAATGAAGAGGATTTACCTTGGATCTATCCGCTTTACCCAAAAGGCAAGGTTCATGTGATCTTCCTTGTGTCTAGCATTCAAAGGAGGCTTTGGCTGCCTAGGAGGAAAGCGATAGATATCGTGATGATTATGTATCACATATTCAATGTAGAATGAGCAGCCTTGATGTCTAGATTGGCTGCCAATTCTGGAAATGGCTTTTGATAACCTTTCAGGCCATCTTGTGATGCTTTCTTGAAAGTGAGTGACATAGCTGAGCCTTCAGGAATGACTTTGGGACAGCCTGAATGGGCAAGACTTCTCAGAACAGTATAGAGGTCCTGAAAATCTGTCGTGTCACTTGCTCTTCTCTAATTATTATATGATATTAGTTTACAGCTACGACTTTGGGTTGTTAACAATTACCTTTCCCTTTTGGCAAATTTTTCAAGCAGAATCAGGATGAACCTTTAAGCATTTGGAAATCTCAATCCAACTTTTGTCGGTAAAGAGATGGAGGGTGAGGATTGCGCATCAGATTTCCAGAGATATCTCTGTAGCCTCTCTGGTACGGTCCATATTGTAACGTGTTCATACCTTGGGTGCTTATTACACTTTGACTATGATAGTAATATGTGGCCTGCTTACTGGGTAAGAGGCGAGAGCTGTGTAGACTAAAGAAGACTTCGAAGGAGTGTAATAGGAGATCAAGAAGTAACCGTTCAACCAAGTATATTAAAGATACTGTCAGTCAAAGTCTGCTGTTTCCATCGTGGAATTAGCGGTGTTTAAATACAAGTTCTCACTCATCTCCAGCATGAGCAATAACATAAAACAATCAAAGTATCAAGTGATACCTTTGAAGCATAACAAGCATCAAACGATACCTTCAAATCAAACATAAAACAAGCAAAGTATCAGGCGATACTTTTAAAACATAACAAGTATCAAACAATACTATCAAATCAAACATAAAACAATCAAAGTATCAAGCGATACTTTTAAAACATACCAAGTATCAAATGATACTATAAAACAAAACATAAAATATAACCTAGTACCTGTACTGGTTATAGTCCCCAAAACAAACCAACTGTTTAACCCAAAACCAAACTTAATAATCCTGAAAATTAAAATTCTCAAAGAAATCCTCCTCGCCATAACCTTCCTCCTCAAGGAAATCATCGCCCAACCTGTCATCAGATGACAAATAAGAAGCGCAAACTGCAACTTCAACAAAAAACCCGCTCTCATACCAGGGCACCTCACAGTAGTCGCGCACTCTGACGTTGTCCTCACAGGTCACTCCCATCATCCCACATTCTTCGCAGTAAGAGCAGCAGATTTTAGAGAAATATTCGGATAATGGGATAGTACCGCGGTTCATTAAGAGTCCTACAAGCTCATAGCACTGCCCCATACTAAGTTCTACATAGTTTGACATCATTATGGTTTCGGATGGAGGGGTGTTAGGTTCTAGAAGTAGTAGTCCAGTGCTGCGTCCTCTATTGCTTCATCCTCCTCACTTGTCGATTCGAATTCGCTATCAAAGTAACGAGCCCAGAAGCCCTCCTTTGCTGGTCCTTCATCGATTTCCTCTCCTAGCTAGTGGGTATCATGCATATCTGGTGACCAGTACCTTGTGGTTGGCCTGGCAACTCCTATTGAGATCTGTCGAATATTTGGTAGTGTTCCTTCTTTGTTGTGTTCCCACCATTCCTTCACTAGCTCTATGCTGTGTTCGAGGCCTTCCAGAGGTTCCCCGCTGTCTTCACTTTGTGGATATCCTTTCTACTTCACTAGGAATTCGTTATCGTTGTATCGCTTTCTGTGGTCCAGGATTCCCTCAACTTCCCACTCTTGGTTCTCTTTGATTAGGATCGGAGTGAGGCCAGTATGAGCTCGTCCAGGGAATCTTTGGTCGTCATTTGTGTGGTAGCGTTTTACTGAGGTAGAGTAGAAGACACCAGTGTCCTTCCGATAGGTTCGTCCATCCATCTTGACTGTGTAGTTCTCTGTAAACTCATCAGAGTTCAGTACTTTGAATGGTCCTCACCAGCGAGGTTGCAGTTTCTTGCTCCTTTCAGATGTCGATGCAAACAGTGTGCCATATACTAGGACCAATTCTCTAACCACTATAGGTTTGTGAGGTCCTCTGCATCGTGCCGCTGCAGTTGTACTTCAGTGTCTGGCTTGCTTTGCTGCCTGGAAAGCTAAGTTCCAATCGGTATGGTGCCTGTTGAAGTAGTCATCTGAGGCGGGAACCGCTGAATTCTTGATAAGGGTTACCGAAAGTAGGGGGTAGTTGTGTCCATACATTGTCTTGTATGGTGACATGTTGAGAGTTTCAGCGAAGCTAGCATTCAGGTATGCTGCTAGGGTAGTGAGAAGAGGTTCCCAGTTCGTCTAAGGTTTGTTGACCATGTTCCTCAAGCTGGTCTTGAGGTCGCGGATCTTTCGCTCAACCTGTCCATTAGTCTTATGGTGACCAGGTGCTGCCTTGATGTGTTCGATTCCAAGGGATTTGCATGTCTACTTCTACCAGTTAGATTAGAAACAAGGGTCAGCATTAGTGAGTATTGATAGGGGGTGGCCGTGAGGGGTAAAGATGTCTCGTTCCTAGAATCCCATCGTTCCTTCCACTGTGACTGTGGTGTTGGTAGGTATAAGCCATACATAGCTGCTCAATTGATCTACTGCTACCAGGACAAGGTCAAATCCATTTGACTTGTTGAAGGGTCCTGCAAAATCAATAGCGATCGATTTGAACACCTCAGATGCTGGCTTCAGTTTTTAAGTCCTTCCTTCTGGTTTGTAGGTAGGGTCCTTATTCGTTTGGCAGGTGTCATATTGCTTCACATAATCATGGAAGTCCTTTCTCATCTCAGGCCAGTAGACATATTCAGTCGCATATTGGAGGTTTCGTTCTGCACTGTAGTGTCCTTTGCCATATATCTCATATATGACATATTCTCGGAGGGTCTTCCTATTAAACACCTGTCTCTTGGGGATAAAGAGCCAGTGTTCAACATAACGGGACCTCATGTATAGCATTCCATCTGCTATGTAGGCTTCTTCCAGGTCTTCTTGTCCAGTGCACCCCATAACACAGGAGTAGATTGGTTCATATTGGTACCCAGATACCATCTGTTGTCGGAAAGTGCTCTGCATTTCGCGAGATGTATCGATAACGTCCTGTTCATCTTCAATCTGTTGTACTCTGGTCATGGTCTGTCCTGTATCTTCTTTTTCTTCCAGGACATTGTAGAGGGCACGGCGATTTGCATCCATTGGAGGGGGTCTAACTGAGACAACTGGTTCATTGTTTCAGATGCTAAGTGGTCCTCCATACAGGGGTTCTGCTGCAGGTGGTCCTAGTGGGCTCGATGGAGGGGTCACTCTGTGGGTTTCTATTGCTGGAATAGCAAGGTGTCATTGTGGCTGAGGACTTAGGAGGGTTACTGGAGGTTGCATTAGTTCATCAGACAGTGCCGCCACTGCGTGGGACATGAGTTCATCCCATTTAGAGCCATATTCAGTACTACCCGTAGAGGGGAGTTCATCTTCCCCTATCTCAGGTTGGGGACAAGTGTGTGGTTCCCAGAACTGCACGGAGCAAGCGGGGGAGGTAGGGGAGGTTTTGTGAGCCACCAAGGTTAGTGCTATTGAAGGATCTTCGCAGGAGGTTGAGTCAGAGATATTATTATCCTCAAGGGTGTGACCAAGGATGAGTGGTAGAGTCTGGTCATCAGAATATTCAAAAATCCAGGAGAGTGTATCTGCTAAATAGTTCATTTGTCCTGAGCTGTACACTACCTTTGTATCATATTTGCTTACTGCACTTATCCAGTGAGTCCTTCTATAGCCAGGGATCCGGTCAGTCTTCACGTTTACCAGGGGTTGGTGGTCTGTTACAATAGTAAATTTGGAACCCATAATCATATGGTTGAAAGCTTGGAGCGCATCGATCACCATGAGTGTCTCCTTGTCTGTAGTACCATAGTTGGTCTATGAGTTTGTAAACTTCCCACTGTGGAGTGCCACTGGGCGAGCTGTTTCATGTGTTGGCCCCTGGCTGACCCACCCTCCGACCCCAATATCTGAGGCATCGGTTATTAGCCATATGGGGTCTTCTGTGTTATAATTTATCGGTCTAATCATCTGCGCTTGTTTGATCAGTTCTTTGATGTTAGATAATGCTTTATCATGTGTGTCGATCCAGACAAACTCTGCTTTGCCTGTCAGATCTGTGAGGGGTGCCATGACAGTAGTATGGTGTGGTAGGAATTGCACGATATAGTTCACCAGACCCAGGAATCGCTGCAATTCCTTCTGATTTCTTCGTGTGGCCCATTCCCCAATCGAAGCTAGTTTCCCAGGGCAGACATGAATTCCCTCATTGTCTATAACATATCCTAGTATCTCCAGTGATTTCGCAAATAGGGTTAACTTCTTTCAGCTGGCATAAAACCTTCCCTGCCGCAATCGTTCACATACCCTTCTGATATGCTGTATGTACTCTGTTTCTATGTCTGAACAAATGAGGATATCATCAATATATACCCATACAAAGTAGTGTAGAAAGTCACTGAATAGGTCCTCCATTATGCGCATGAAGGTAGAGGGTGCATTCATCCTACCTTGCAACATGACCTTGCTCGCAAATCCGCCAAAAGGGGTTTTGAAGGTGTTGAACTTCTCATTTCCTGGTTCAACCTGGGTCTGGAAGTAGGAATCACTAAGATCTATCTTGCTTCAAAATCTCGCCCTTCTCACAGTGTTCAGGATCTGTATCTGATTTGGGATTGATGAACTATCCATGACGGTGTTGTTATTTCGTAACTTCAAATCCACTAGTGGTCTGATCCTTCTATCGGATTTTGGCTGAACAAACATGGGCACTGTCCCTGAGGATTTGGTCCGGTAGATCACTCTAGTTCTCAACTTTTCATTTATCCAGTCGCAGAGCTTTCCTTTGTATACTTCAGGTATAGTGTATGTCAGTTGGTTTTGGAGGTCTGTGGTATCCTTTAAACGAATGTGATGGTTCACCTTTCTGAGTAGTGGCAAGGTCTCCGGAATCTTTTCTGGGAATACATCTGCAAACTCGGTTAGGATTTCCTCCTGATCTGTTTCGCAAATTACCGCTCCAAACTCCGTACTTGTTGGTTTGCAGAGTACTTGGACCTTTTTCTCAGGAAGTTCAATTGCTGCTTCACTATATTGGATAACAGCCCTGTGCTGGGTCAGGAAAGGCATCCCTAATAGTGCATCATATTTCACCAAATTCCCAACTATCATCCTTTGGTTCGGTATCCTAGCTGAACCGAGTTGGATGGTTACCTCACAAGTCTTATGACTTGTTGATTGTGATTCTTTCATGGCCATGTTCACAGTGACTAGTGTTTTCATCAGGTGAGTCGAGATGCCCTGGGTTGTGACGAAGGTGTTGCTAATGATATCTGCGCCTACTGCTCCTGTGCCAAACAATCCCGTGGCGTGTGCACCATTAATCAAGATGGTTGCCTCCAAAGCTCAGTGAGGGTGGAGAGTAGGGACTGGAAGGGTTCGATAGTACTCAATCTCAGCCTCCGCATCTGCTGAGTTAATCTCTACCCCTTCGAACTCCTGTGTCTCAACCTGGTTTGCTGAGGCTTCAGTCTTAATTTGTTATTTGGTGGAGCAGTCTCATGCCATGTGTCCTTTCTTTCCACATTCAAAGCATTCTCCCTTTTCCTTTCGTTTCTGTTTGGTATTTCTGAGGATCTTCTTCCAGATCAGTTTCATCTTCCTTTCCTGTTAGTGAGACTTCTCTTGTGGTCTTCCCTCTCGCTTTGCGGTACTTTCCTTTCAGTAAGTACCGGTTTCATGCAGGATCACATCCTGTTGTTCTGCATTTGTGATAATGTTGTCTATATCATCGTCTTCCTGTTCCATTGGTTCTACCACTTGTCTAAGTCGAGTGTCCATAGTGTCATAGAACCTTCACTTTAGTGCATAGTTGTTAACTATGAGTTCAGGCATTCCTCCTCAGTACATTAGGAGCTCTGTAGCTATCTTTGTGATCATTTCTGTTCTGCTATTTCGTACTTGCTGAATACTGTTGAAGGCTTTGTACAGTTCTTCTCAGTTGCGGCTTGATTGGAATCGTTTCTACAGATATTCCAGCACAGTCTATCCACTGAGGTAGTTTCCATCGTCATATTTGTCTATGCATTGGTAGTATGCTTCTAGGGCAGCTCCTTCACAGAACACTCTGACACAGAGTCCTGTTTCCTTCTCTGATATCTTGATTCCCTGTGTTAGTAGGTACTGACGTATCGAGATTCCCCATCGCTTGAATGCTTCAGGTTTGAGGTCGTCCCCTTTTCTGCTGAACTTCTCAGGTAGTGGTAACTTTATCTTAGGTTTCTTTCCTGACTGGTCATCAGTGCTACCAGTTGAGGGCACTGGTTGGGGAGGTGGGCCTTCTGAGCTAGACATATCGGATTCGCTTTCCTCGCTTTGGCTGTCCTGTATTCTGGAGGGGTTCTTTGATGATAGTGGAGGGTCTTCCGACATCTCGACTTGTTCTTCTTTAGGTTGTTCTAGGGTTCGTGAAGCCTGGTCTTTCACAAGCTGCTTGGCTGCTTCGTCAGTGCTGGATTCCGCCATGTTCTTTGGCTCCTTGGGTTGTCTGGGGTGTTCTAGCCCTTTCCGTGGGACTTGCTTCCCACTCCTCATCCTGAGGGGTTCAACAAAGTGTACTGTCGAAGCCAACCGCCGTAGGTTCTGCCGCTTCCAGCTGCTAGCATTTCTTGGTGAACGTCTGCAGGTTGATCAGGCCTTGTCCAGGTACAATATTTATAACCACTTGCTGAGGTTAAAAAAATATAACGTGTTCACACCTAGGGTGCTTACCATGCTTCGAGTACAATGGTAACAGGTGGCCTGCTTGCTGGGCAAGAGGCAAGAGCTGTGTAGACTAAAGGAGACTTCGAAGGGGTGTAATAGGAGATCAAGAAATAACTGTTCAACCAAGTATATTAAAGATACTGTCAGTCAAAGTCTGCTGTTTCCATCGTGGAATCAGCGGTATTTAAATACAAGTTCTCACTCATCTCCAGCATGAGCAATAACATAAAACATTCAAAGTATCAAGTGATACCTTTGAAACATAAAAAGCATCAAACCATACCTTCAAATCAAACATAAAACAATCAAAGTATCAAGCGATACTTTTAAAACATACCAAGTATCAAACAATACTGTAAAACAAAACATAAAACATAACCTAGTACCTGTACCGGTTACACATATTGATAAACCTAAAGAAAACTGCTGGAAAATAGACAGAGAAATGCTTCAGCATCAGCACAATAAAATGTTTCTAATGAGGCAAATAACCAGTATCCACATCTCAGCTCACGCGGTGATGACGATATCTCCTACGATAGTCTTCACCAATTGGTTGCAACATGCTGCTTTTGCTTATCAGATTTCACGTGACGGATATATCTATCGGCGGCGCTCGTAACTTAATATCATACCGTAGTCCAACACCCGGTCGTCACGCCAAGACTCCACTTATCCTTGCTGACTAACCGAGATAAAAAATTCCCAGAAAGAAAGTCGAACGATCCCTAGGGAAACCCCCCCCTCCCCCCCCGCCAAACGTCAACAAGCAATTGCCCGCTCCCCCTCCCTCTGTACCTCCAATACCGCACAATTCGCGCGATGGAAACGGTGGAGACATGCAACCATTCCTGTCCAAAGCACCACGAACCACCTGTTGCTATCGCTCGACAATAGGCAGCGCGACAGTTAATCGTCGATTGGGCGAATTCTATAAACGATTTTACTCGGCCGTTGTTGGCGGGCAGAGGAAGGATGGCGAGGGAGAGGGGGGAGGGGAAATTAAGGATACCAAGGGAAGTGGTAAGTGGGAGGAATCCAAACATTCGGTGCCCCACCCAAAGGTCGCGAATAATGGAGAGACAGGGGAACATCGGATTATGCCCCACGCACTGCGGAAGCATGTTGAAGGGACAGCGAAAGCTCTAGCGACGAGGGTGTTGGAACATGATCGTTTAGTTAGGGATTTGAGAGCGGAGATAGTTAAATGGCATCGGCGGGATACAGGGGATAGGACAGCGTCAGATCAAAAGGATAGGAAGCCCTCCACGGGCCCCGACAGTGAATTCGATCAGTTGGAGATGCTCAAGAAGACCCTACAGCATATCACCCATCGCTACTACCAGGTGCCAGAGAGACCTAATCCGGAGAGGGAAGGATCGGATGGCGAATTGGCGGAGGGGACACATCCCAAAAGGCACATCCCTTACATCCCACCTTTCCCGGAGTACGTCACACCTGGGCCACCGACAGAGTTGAACGAATCCCTTATCAAACTATTATCTGCTCGGCCCCCGCCAATTGCTTTTCTCCCCAAGATATGTTATAATCTGCTCACCTCGCCAACCGCACCGGATGTCGAAACCTTCAACATCCTCATTTTAGGCCTTACCCGCCTACGACAGAACTCCCTCGCCCATGTCCTCTTCCATGCACTTTTGGAAGGCGGCCTCGGTCCCAGAGCCACCCCGAACGAGGGAACAATCGTCCGTTTAATCGGCCTCTGCGTAAAATCCAACGATTACGCCGGCTTCCTAAAAGTCATGAACATCCTCTGGCGTCAGCAAATGCGTCCAGGAAAAACGCGCCAAGAGAGAAGACGCTCAAAACCTATCCTCCAAGCAATCATCTACGGCTTCGCAATGTTTGGCAACAGCGACCAAGTAATGGTCTATCTCCGAGCCCTCGCTCGGGAGTGTCCCGACTCGCCAGAGCCGTCAATGTGGCTCCGGACTGTCATACTAAAACTCTCCACCGAGCAATCCAACTGGCCCCAGGGAATCCGCACATGGAAGCAAATGATGAAGCAAGATGCCCAATATCAAAAAGACGGCACTGGTGAGCGTGCGGACTTCCGCGCGTTTCACCAAATGTACAAACTCTGCAAGAAATGTGGGAACGAAATGTGGACAGCGGCGGTCCTAACCCTCGCAGCACATCGCGGCTGGGACAAGGAAGCCCTGGCGAAGAAGCCGAATAAGGGGAAAGGGGTCTGGTTCCGCAGAGAAAACAAGGCACCAAATTACATCAAGGGGCGAGTAGCCTACATGCGCGAGGTCGAAGGGAAGGACTTGTTGCGAGTACTGGGTTACGCCTGGGCGATGCAGGACCTAGCGGAGGACCCGGGCCGTGCCAACGTCGATTACGAAGATATAGAGAAGATGCTTGACGACCCTTCCTTCAACGCCTTTAGAATGAGGCACCCGGCGCATCCACCGCCGAAGAAACCGCTTGTGTCCAGGGAGCAGAAGATTCGCACTTGGGAGGAGATACTGGAAGCGAGGATGAAGGTTGTCTCCGAAAAACTAAAGGCCCGCACGCGCAAAAGGTTCTCGAAGAGGAAGAACCCGAGGAAGAGGAAGAGAAAGGGTGGTGGCGAAGATGGTGTAGATGGTGTTGTTGATGGCGAGAACAAAGCGAGTGACAGCCAGGGTGACGATAATGATGGGCCCAACGCCAAGAGCAACGACAACAACGGTGCTGGCGATGGACAGCGAGTGAGTCGATTGAAGGATACCGCACGATAGATGCATTGTAGCAATGAAAAGGGGAGAAGCATAATCTTTTTTTTCTCCCCCTTTCTTTCTCTCTTCTTTTTCATTTTTTTTTTGGATGACTTTTTCCATCCTCGCGGTTTAGAATTCTCTCCTTCTGTCTATCTGTCTGTATACTGTATATGCATCGGAACGCCGGCTTCAATAGAGGGTGGTTGGGGGCAACCGAGAGAAGCGGACTTCACCGAATTAGAGGATCGGGAATCTAGGCGTGCATTTATTAGCTTTTCTTCTTTCTTCCTCCTTTCCTTCTTAATCAGGTTCTGTACGGGATTCTAGGGTGCGCCTACAGTACCTGGAACGGTGATCCATGCGGGTTCTGTACTGTACTGTAAGTTACTCAAGCACAGTACTCTGCAGCTGCCTGTATGTACAGTGCTCGAGTATGCGATACAGCAGCGTAGCAGTACGGCAAACAGGCTGAGTAGATGGGATGCGATGCGATGCGATGCGATGCGATGGGATGTATAGCATCCCAAAGTGAAGTAGGAGGCAGGACAAGCAGAATGGCAAGTGCCGTATTCAGGTATGCCCGCGGAAATCCTGTAGGCCAGAAATTTCCCCCTCCCCAAACATGGTACTGTGCTGTGCTGTACTGTACAGTACTTTACGGTACAGTTCAGAACCTTTTCACAGATGCATACTCGTATCATACTCGGTAATCCGCCACCATACTCGTACATGTCATCCAGCGAAAATCGACAAAACTTCGTGACTCAGCTGTCAGTCAGGTCTTCCGATATTAAAAATGGTGGAGGGGGGTGAAAAAAATAAAAATAACAATTCAACTGAACCCGCCCGTGTGTTTACCGGTATTCATTAATTCCTTCGTTCTCGGACCGTCCAAAGAGAAGAAGAAAAAAAAGAAAAAAACTGCACTTGCTAAGGTAAAATAAGCTCCGTCTCGTATCATCACCCCCTCCCAGCAGTTTCTTTCTCGCTCTCTCCCGTGCGTGTGTGAGTGTGTGTGTGAGCGTGCGACCACGATCACTCGTCTGGCAACCATAAGATACCCGAACAAACAAAGCGAAACCCCGAATACCTCAGACAGGACGGGAATCGAGTCATCCCCCCCCCCCC
>PYWC01000058.1:355541-402617 GCA_003182015.1 Tuber magnatum
GGAGAGCATTGGCGGGGACAGATGTTATTAGAGGGTCAATATTGCTTGCACGGGGGAGGAGGGGCAAGCAGGGAGCCATCTGCGACCCGATTCTCACCCCTCACCTTGGCCTGTCCGGATTGCATTCTTATCAGATTGTACAGTGTGTCCCTGCAGCCTAATATATGAGCAAAAGCTGCGGTCAAACGTAGGCCGATTATCCTTCACTTTCCAAAGTAGCCCGTTCTCGGCCAGCATACTTTGCACTTTTGAACCAGCCGATCAAGGGGTGGAAGCGGCACTGGAACTACCGGCCACGGGTATCTGCCCGACCCCTCCTGTACGGCGGTATTCCGGCGATCTGCGTTCGGCGCTTTGTCCTGCGGCATTTTTTATACCTCGCCGGAAAGTATTTTTCTCGCCACATACCGACCCTGGGTGGAGCGTCCTTTACCCGCCGCAGTGCTCTAACTATTGCTAAAAACCTTATTTCAACTTTGGCAGAGGGTACGAAGTACGAGTGCGTTCTGGACGAGGTGCGGGTTCGGTACTATGCCTCGAGTGTCTCCATTTTCCGGGGGCGTAGCGAACTGATGGCCTGATGACCTAGAGGGCGGGGCCGGTGGGGCAAAGTCGGTAAGCTTAAAAGCGGGCTTAATCTCGGGTGAACTAGGAACGGGCCCAAATTTCGGTGGCCATTGTGCGGGAATAGTGCACTTGAGCACCGGCGGTTTGAACAAGTGCTTTGGAAATATAGGTTTGGTATTTATGTTGACTCGGTGCTCGCGCGAGACTGGAGCGCCTTGGTCATACTGCCGTATCGTGTCGTGTAAAGTTGGGGGATGGGTCACGAAAAGGAGTTTTATCCAGCCGAAATTAAAACTTTGCCCTGGAAGGGGCCATTGTGATGGGCCGATATACCTATCCCGGACCATGATGCCGTACTATAACCGGTGCTATGGATGGGCAGTGACTTGGCCACCGTCCCAATTCGCCGAGAGGTACTGTACGGCTCAGTATGTTATGGCACCAAGTATCATGGGTGCCGATCACATGGAAGGTTTAACTTCCTGGGGAAACTTTCTACGGCACTGGGTAGAAGATCCACTGACGTCTTTAGAGCTGGTGACGCTGTTCGGGACCGACTGTCAGCTTGGAGACTTGTCGGAGTTTGGTCCACGTGTGTCATCCCGGGTGCCTGAATTGTGTGACCATCTCGGATGTTAAAAAAGTATCAAGCCACGATTCGCCTCGGAGAACCCCACAATTTGTGGCCCACGTCTTGGCAATATCAATCTGTTGGGTTGGGGGCTCCGTGATATGTGGCCTTTGCTGAGCCTTCATTAAGGCTTCAAACATGCGCGGACAATCGCTCCTCCTACCTAGTGAGCTCCAGGGAAAGTTGTAAATGGACAATATACGAGTGGCCATAGCGGATGCTGGTCGTCGCATGGAAGTATTAGGATGGAGAGTGAATTATGGTGCGGTATAAATTTTGGATATCGAGATTTTAGTCGGGGCTCTGGGTGTTGCTTGGCATTGATGACTTTGATCCACACTATCCATGTGTGTGTCAAAAATAGCTCGGAGGAGCTCCCTAACCTTGCAGCTCGTTCCTACAGTAGCTTTCAGCCAAGGCCTTTCATGATACCGGAGGTATCATACTAGTACTGGTACAGTAGTTCCAATCGATTCCCCGGCTATGGTGCGGCTTTCCAATTACCGTATAATGTCATTCCTTTTGGTTCATCAAAGATTTTCGCTTGAGCCCCGTGAGTGGTAAATGCTTGACGGGCAAAAACGGCAAATTGTAGGGAATAACGTGCCTCGTGATGTTCGAAACGGGTTGAACCAGACACCGACTAGAAATGCCCAATTGAATCGAACTGATCAGGGATGAAGGTGAAGTTGCGCCCGGGAAGGGGCATGGAAGGAGCTACTGTGCTAGCGGGCCGGGTAAATGATAATCGTCGGATTCGTTGGGCAACGGTGGCAGGTTACATATTACTTGTGCTTGTACTTGTATACTGTAAACTCACCTAATTAGAGCTGTTCGGGAATTGTAGCGCCTCCTCAGGGAGTTGAGTTGATCCCAGATGTTTGCGCCTCCACGCCTAGGAACGGGGTGCGGTAACTCGCTGTGAATTGCCGAGAGGACAGGACCCCCGCAGATATACAGCACGGTAGACTCTGAAGACTCTATTTAGGGAGCATGAGGCGGAAAAGTCGTCCTTCCCCCCCTCAAAACGGGGCCCAGTATCCGTCCCAATTCGGCCTCGATGGGGTTCCCCCTTTCAGTAAATGCCCTCGTGAGTGCTATAGTATTTATCGGGTTGGAGGTAGCTAGACTATACGGTACCCAATCACAAGACCAACTCGTGGGATTATCTGTGCGCATCCGTCGACGGGGTCTTTGGCACCCGAGTCGATAGGATTCCACCACCGCTTGGTTAGAAGTGGAACCCGGACCAACCAACGGTGGAGACGGCTGCGTGGTCAGCGGCGCTACTGCTTTGCAGGTAGCCATGCCCTCTGCCACCTGTAGAAAGTAGTTATCCGGAGGAAGGTGTAGACGCAAGGGGGGGGGGGGGGGGNGGGGGGGGTGGACCACAATTAGAGTGCAGTACCGGTAGATGGGTGGGATCAGCATACCGATATGTTGGGGATGAATGCTGAATGATTAACTGGGTGGATGTGGAAGGGGTGCGTTTTCCTAATTGTCGAGGGCACTGAAGTAGGCGGCGGCGGCGGGGGGGGCCATCATCATATGATATGTATCATACTCGTACAGCACCGGTGCCATATCATGATGTCAAATGCAGCCCCGTGCTGGAGGATACCGGTACCCGTATATCACCGTGCACAGTGCTGTGCTCGCACAACGTGTACAAGTAACTTCTGAGGGAGCGAGCGATGGGAGCATCAGAGAGGATCAACAATCGCTTCTCCCCCACCTTGAGGTCTAACCTACCGTATGAATTTTTTTTTGTACGATAGCGAATCTCGGACACCACCCACACCCAATTCGAATTTCAATGTTCTATGATAGAGCGTTGATGCTGGTAGAGCCCCAACCGGTGATGCTCCATCCGGACCTCTCGCTTAGCGGGAAGGGGTTTCTGGAGGAGAGACACTCTGACCGCAGCTACAGTTACCGGCATCACGGGGGCCAATTAAGTTGTGCGGGAGCTTCACGGGCGGGACCATGATATATATCAGGGTCGAAACCACGTCTATACCACATCGCTGATAACACCTTTTTGCTCCTCACCCCTCCCTCTCCTCACCCCTCCCTCCCTCCCTCCCTCCCTCCATCCATCCCTCCCTCCATCCATCCCTCGGGCCTTCTTGCGGCATCTCTCCCCTCCCCATCTCTGCCTTGAAGGCGCATCTGGAATTCCTCCCCTTGCCCTCTCTTTTTTGTAGCCCTACCCTCTCTCACCCGTCCGCCCGCCCCTCTCTGTCATAACCATCCCAATCACACGCCAAGCCGTCGCGCCGTAAAGCCTTTGGACCGTCGGGACGAGCTGGCTTGGTTCTGTCGGTGATTTCGGATGCTGAAGCTTCCTAGCCCTAGATAGCTTTCATGGTCGGGAGAAAACTTTGTTTCGGGGCCTTTCACACCGCTCCCTACCGTACGCCTATTTAGATATCTCTTCCAGGATAGGGAGACTGATCATCCCTGTTGGCATTCTCACTGCTGCATGTTTATATCATTTGTAACGGTGTGGTGTGTAGAGCTTAACTGACCAACCGGAGTGACCAGCTCGAACACGAACTGGCGCAGCCCAGCTCCATTCACCTGTCCTGTCCTGTCCTTTGAGGATAACTCGCCCCGCCGGCAGATCCTGTGCTGTACAACCTACCTGCCTGGGAAGCCCAACGGTAATACCGGTCCTGCTTTCCTTGTCACAGCTATACCGGACCCTTCCATTGCTGTTACCGTGCTCGACATTGGCCTTGCGCAATTCTTGCCCCATAAGTGAGCTCACGCACCCGCCTACATAACACCGCCTGTCTTCCCCCTACATACCAAGGACCAGTGCTCTGATCCCTCGCAACTGGCACATCCAGAGCTTCTCACCAACCTTCCCCTCCCCCTCCCCCCCCAACTCGTTCACGTATATATATTTTAAAACATTCCTACAGGATTGTACAGGGCACAATCCACTTTGTATTGCTTTCCCTTGGTTTATACATCATGAAGTTTGGCAAGTCGTACGTCATCCCGTTTCCTTCCTTTTGTTGTTTACAGGGGTCTCGAAGAGCCGCTTATCTTTATCGCTGCAGACTCCCGAGGAACCAGGTTCCTGAGTGGTCTTCGAGTTACATAGATTACAAAGGACTCAAAAAGCACATCAAGGCTGCTATATCTGGCCAGCGGGCAACCGGAGGAGCTGATTTGGCCCGTGGGTAGCTCGGTTGCATGCCATTATGAATTCTTGGCTGATTTTCTTCTTCTTCCGTGATTAGCTTTCTTCCTTGAGCTTGACCGCAATCTTGAATTGGTTGATACTTTCTTTAATAAACGGTTTGCTGAATATCAACGTCGCTTGAACCTTTTGCATGGTAGATACAATGAGCACTTTGATGGCTTGTTTAACTCTGAGTATGCATGTCTCAAGAGCGGTGAATCCACTGAACTCTCCAACTCGGATGGATATGGGTTAGATTTGGATAGAGGTGACGTTGCAGAGCTCTTGGGCGCTCTTCTGGAGCTGAGAAGTGGCCTGAGGAAGCTCCAATGGTATGCGGGTGAGTAGCGCGCATGCTTCCCAGACACCCGGTTTTGCCGGTTTCCCAATGCTCAACGCTGATGATTGGTTGTAACAGAGGTCAATCGCAGGGGTTTCGTTAAGATCCTAAAGAAGTAGTTACATCCCAAGACATTTCATTCTGGCCTGCCTGCTACTGACCTTCTCGCAGGACCGATAAGAAAGCCAATCTTTGCGCCCAGCGTCGCTACCTGGAGTCTAATGTCAATACAAAACCATTCGCTTCGGCAGCTGGTGTTATATTGGCTATGCGGCAGGTCAATCATTGGCTCTCTAAGGTTGGAGGGACCGAAGCGCTTGAATTGGATAGTAACACACGGTTGGAGGATTCGGGAATCGAACTGCGACGTGTTGCATCTAATGGCATTGCATCGGACAGAGCCGATAGAGCTGGCCAATGCCTACACAGCGACACTCCTGCTGGACTTGCCGACGTTGTAAGAGAGGTGGAAAAGAGTCCAGCCTCTAAAAAGATTCTCCTCGCCCTTCTGCAGAGGGCAGTAATATACAAATCTAGAAAGTGCATTGACCTGCTTTTAAGTTGTATCGACAGTCTGCACGAAGAAGAAGACATCAACGACCGTAATGTCATTCACCGTCTGGTGATTTCGATTGGGAGAAGCCAGAAGTTGCTTAAGGAGCCTTCCGTCTCGCCGATCCCAGATCCTTTCAATATCAATAACCGGGCAACTCTCCAAGCCACAGAGCGGGCATACATTACCCCGGCGGAACCACCGATATCATCGCCCCCCATCTCCCTCAATACATCTGAGTTGGACGGGACATTGAGGCTAACCGCCCATGACGAATCCGTAAAGATCCTTGAGTACTTGCTTCAAAAGCTTCGTGTTCAGCAAAGACCAGCGCTTGAAGCTCGCGACTCTTATGGGCGTACGCCACTTCACTATGCGGCACAATTCGGGTTTGTGGTTGTTTGCCGGCTGATCATCAAGTTCATGCGACAGTGGGGCCAATTTGATGTTTCGGAAGGAATCGACTCTCCGAGATGGCAAGACAATGACGGATTGGCACCACTGCATTTGGCTGTTATGGGAGAGCATCCAAAGACTACCCGCATCCTATTGCTATCCGAAGGCTGGGATGGAGAATTAGGCGCTAGTGATCGGGTAGTATCGGCAAGGAAGGCTGTCTCAAAGTCTTCCGTTGCCTTAGCGCTCGCCGCAAAAAATAATGCTTCTGTTATTGTGAAGCTCCTGGTTGAGGCTGGGGTTGATATAAATTATCAGGACGAAAACGGCGAGACAGCCTTGCATCATGCCTCAAGGCTTGGCCATGTTGAGTGTGTCAGAGCTTTGCTTGAAGGAAGCGATACACAGCGCGCCGATGTTGAATTAGCCGAGAAGAACTACGGATGGACGCCACTGTTTGTTGCTGCTGTTGAAGGCAAGGCGGGGGTTGTCGATCTTTTGGTCGAAAATGGAGAGAGCGACGTGGACAAGCACGACTTGTCTGGTTGGTCAGCGAAGGAACATGCGACCCTCAGGGGGCATCTCCATATCGCTAGAAAGCTTGCAGAAGTAAGCAACACCTCCGAGACATCGGAGTCCGTAAGCCCTACTCTTTCCTCGAGCCCGTTGACACCGCCTACTACGACACCCTTGAGCGGATCACTCGGCACTAGTGGATCTAACTTTCCTGGCACTCAATCGCCCCCCGTCAAAAGTTTTGGACATCGTTATCTGAAGACAGGAGAGGTAATGGTTCTAGTCAGCTTGGGAAGCATGGATACAAGGAAAGATGTCCCGGCGGTTCAACTGGATAAGATTCCGTTGGCCGAAGCACATTTAACCCAGTTGGATACGGCGCTCTCTTTGATTGTCTCGGCACAAAACGCAATTGGAGAGCCGACAGTTATTGATCTCCCTGTTCACTCTAATATTGCTACTGATGACCCAATCGTTTTTGAAACAAAAGATGTGAGCAAGGTGAAACTCACCTTCGACATTGTTCCTACATATGCGGGATCGAAGGATCAGATTGTGGGCAGAGCCGTAGCGCTTTTGAGCTCAATTAAGCCAGAACTAGGGAAACGCCGGGTTTCTCTACAAGGCGGTGTACAGGTACCGATTCTCGGCGCCAACTTGGAGATAATCGGCTGCTTGAACTTCCAATTCATGATTGTCACCCCATTTTCCCACCCTAACATGGAAATTACTAAGCAGCAAACCTACTGGAAGAGTTTAGCAATACCGAGAGTAAGCTATTCCGGCTTCTATGTTTAATCCAATCCTAATAGTGTTTCATAGGTGATTGGGCATAGAGGTGATTGGGCTCTATGAGATTCCCCCATTGTCGAGGCGGCATTTACCTAACCGTTCTGAGAAGGTCTCGGAAAGAATTTTCCATCACGCAAATCTCTACAGCTTGGGGAAAACACCATTCTGGTATGCTCATAGGATGGAGTGCCAGGGACTCTATTGGCTAGGCCTATACTAATTTAGTGCTCAGTCGTTTATCGCGGCGGCAAATCTGGGTGCCGAGTACATAGAGGTATGGGTACAATGGCCCCGAATGTCTTGATATGCGCTAATAATAACCCCCAGTTTGGTAGGATTATCCCGGACAGGGCCCAAAATTGATGTCCTGGTTTTGCTGACAGTAGCTCCAAGATGTTCAACTCACAAAGGATCATGTGCCTGTGATTTATCACGACTTCCTGGTCGGAGAGACTGGGATTGACGCCCCTCTGCACACCTTGACACTCGAGCAGGTACTTACTATGCCCTGGCGCAGTCGGGGGTCGGGGGCCTTCTAACATGGTTAGTTCATGTCGATGAGTCGTCAACCAACTCATCGATCTAGAAAAGGCTCCCCCGAGCGTGTTCCGAGTGGAAGCCGAACGCCGGGCGAAAATGGGACTCGAGAGGGTGGTTCTCAGCACACTCTTCGGAGACATAGGTCCATGTCGCTACATGATGGGGATGATACAACCCAGGCGGATTTTGCAGAACGCATGAAGCATACCAGAGCCTATAAGTTGCACGGTTTCAAGGGAAATAGCAGAGGTACTAGCATCTCTGCACCGTTTGCCACCTTAGAGTCGGCTTTTAAGGATATTCCAATCGGCACTGGTTTTAATATTGAGCTGAGTCTGTGGTCTTGCCCCTAATATCGTTCCAATTGTGCTAACGCGTTACACAGAGTATCCGATGCTCCAAGAGAGCGAGGATCAGGATATGGACAATCTTGCTATTGAGATGAACTCCTGGGTTGATAGTGGTAGGGTTTCCGACTCTGGATAAAATTTAGCCGGTTAATGTTGCTAACGGTCGTACAGTATTGAAGGTTGTTTACGATCACGCTAATGGTCGCGACTTGATTTTCTCGAGCTTCAACCCGGACATCTGCCTGTTGCTCTCACTGAAGCAGGTATGTTTGGCTCAGCTGGCCTTTTCTTGCAAAGCGGCGACTTTGTACTCACCTTTTTTTCTTCTTCTTAAGCCGTCGATTCCGATTCTTTTTCTCACAGAGGGTGGGACTCGGCCACTGGCAGATATCCGTGCCTCGAGTCTCCAGGAGGCGATTAGATTCGCTAGCAGATGGAACCTTCTTGGGATTGTTTCTGCTGTCGAGCCATTAGTGCTTTGCCCTCGCTTAATTAGGGTCATCAAGGAATCCGGGCTTGTTTGTGTGACATACGGGGTTATGAATAACCTTCCAGCAAATGTTAAGGTGAGTTTACCAACTTTGCCGGACTTTCTATGAGGCGGTTTTACTTAGTGTGTGATTTCAGTTGCAAACTGAGCAGGGGGTTGACGCTGTTATCGTCGACAACGTCCTTGCGATTAGAAAAGGGCTTACTCACGAGGAGAAGAAGCTACCTGAGGCTCCTTAAATCGGGCTAGCGAATCTTTTCATTGTCCTTTTTGGACTTTTCATTTTATTCATTTCTCTCCACTCTACTTGAGCTGTCATGTATCTTTGCTTCCTCTTTTATTCTGCTTGGTTTGCTCCTCTTAGGCTAAGCTTCGGGTCTGAGCTCGGGCGTTATCGCACTGTATTCTTCCCGCCGTCCGTCCTTGGGTGGTTTGTTTCTTTTATCATGGATAGTTGTCGTTTCTGCGCACAGATTACGCTGCGAGTAGGTTGGATTTATGCTCGTCATTAGGTTGTGGGGGGTTTGTTTCAGAGGGGGNTTGACAGTCTAGGTTTTAGTGCGGGGAGGTCATGGCGGTTGCGGTCGCTTTTTTCTTTTCGTGATGCTCGTTGGCGTGGGGTTTATCCGGGGTCATTTTGCGGCTACCGGAGAAGGGGATGATACCGGTAGTCGGAAGGTTTCCTGACCCTTCAGCTTTAGAACTTCCGAATGCGTCTTGATGATTTTCGAGTGACAGGTGGTGACTAACTTAGTGGTGCCTTGGGGAAGGGTTGAGGGATTGAGCGTTGGTTTTGATATGATACTAATACCTTTGCGTGCCTTAGATTTGTGTTTCTATATCTCTGAAAAACGGGGGAAGGGATGGGATTTTTCTTTGGGCAATGGCTATAGAAGCTTCGGGTAGCCGGATTTTTCACAGGTCGTATTCGGGAGTGTTGGCGGAATTCTTATAATCTAGGTGTTCGGGAGTTATGCGGTTAGGTAGTCTCACTCGATAACTAGTGGTTTAGCTATGATACTATGATAGAAGGAGATTCAGATAGACTCCTTCGGTCATTAGGGTTGGCAATGCACTTGTACAACCTTGAGTGCGGGTTTATCGTGGTGGGAGGAGTTAATACCTTGCCTTAGAACATTGGGCGATGAAGGCCAGGGGAGGGTACGCGCATAATAGGTTATGTTAGTCACGAGAGCCGACCTATTGACACAGATTCTGGACTTGTGTGATTGGTGAGAACTTGTGTCTCTAGGGGACACTCGTACAATGCTTTTCTGGTCTTATTCGCCCCTGCCTATGGAATGTGAGAACGTACTAACTTAACCTGCTTCCTATAGTGATTGGTTAAGCATTGTCAAAACAAAAACTCGGGACCAAGATCAAATAATATTATATTATTAAAGTGTACCTCAGCAGAAGCTCTCAAGCCGGCGCAGATTGTAAAAATTACTGGGAAAAGAATATGAAAACTCAAGACCAGACATGACTGAAAGCCACAGGAAACCTACTTATGCCTCGAATACGTCTTCTCAAGGCTCACCACCCCTCCGCCATATCTCCTCTCACAGGCCCGGCCTTCCTCCATTCTCCCCTGACCATCCTGCTCAGCTACCCTCCAATAGACCTCTAAAAGTCTCGTCCCGGATGCGTCGCTCCTCTCCCAGCTCTCCTTGCTGATGTCCCACTCTTCAAATTCCTCCCAAGCCCTAGCACCCCTAATCCTCGCCACATCTACCAGGCCAAAAGCATCCCCCTGCAAACCCGTCGCAAACACCACACTGGCGAAAATGACGTTTTGCAATGCCTGCCAGTCCGGACCGGGGTGCGTCATAGCGATTGACAGAGATTCGAAAACGTGTGGGAGGGTATTGTGCACGCACTCTCCCTGGTGCGCAGCGATGCAGGAGGTAGAGTCCATACAGAACTTCTTAAGCATAGGAGTGAGGTTGTGAAAGTGCACGAAGAGCACCTCCGGATGCGCGGGTGGGCAGGCAGCCGTAAAGGAATCTTGGACCGCTAGACTGTGCGAGTCGTACGCGTCGAGCATCAGAGGAACGTACGAGTCCTGAAAGCTCACGCACAGATTCCGCAGCGCGAGCACCTGGCGCACAAAGTCCTCGGAAACCCTCGGCAATTCCGCTAGCAACCTGTTCCCGTCGAGGAATATATCAAGCACTTCCCGAGAAATCGAGACGGGCGCGTGCGTCTCGTCGCTGCGCACAATGACCCCACTGAGCTTCTCCATGTTCTCCGCTATCGTGTGCACGATCCCCGTCACGCGGTGCAGGAATGGGCCTATGGCCGGCTCAGTGACAGTGCCACTCCCGCGCTGGGGAAGTGAATCGGCCGCGACGTGGCGGAGGCGTTGGAAGTTCTCGCTCATGTCAGACTTGTAGTGCGAGATTACGTCCAGCAGGGCGTTCTCGCGCTCCTCGAAGAGGGCATGCTCGGATTCTAGGGATTCGATGCGGCGTTGGAGACTTGCGCTTTTTTCGCGCTCCAGGTTGAGTTGGGCTTGGAGGTGGGTTGCTTGGGAATCACTGGTGGATTTGAAGCGGTGCATTTTGGGTATTTATACTGGTTTATGTGTGCTCTGGGGAAATAGTGGAAAATGGATTGGACCCATGGGGTTTTTTTTTATTCCTGCTGAATGTTGTCATTCTTGAATATTTCAAATGGTGAGTGTCTAATGGTTTTTTACCACTTTGTGTCTTGTCTATCCAACAGATGGTTTTCAAGAGAGCATTTCGGAATCATGTGATGTCACTCACAAGTGCCGAACGATACCCGCTTGGTAGGTAGGTTCGGGACCAAATATCAATTCTCCTAGGATTCTTTATAAAATATTTGTATTTAGGAAGTATTCTAGACTGGGTTTCTAGTTAGTGTTTTCTTTTGCATTGGCATTCGAGAAAATTTACAACTGATTTCGTTATGGGAAGAATGTCCAACTTGCCCAGCACACTAAGCACGTTTTCAAGTTACCTTTTTCAAGTTACTTGATGGAAAGTGGAAGGATAAAAGTTTCCCTGGGACGCAGGAGTAAAGTTTGAAGTGTGAACCGTAAAGAGAGGGGTTACAGAAAGAATCAGTACGGTAGTGAACGAGAAGAGATATATGAAGAGTCGATGCTAGACCACCCGCAGAATGATATTATTAGTATATTTCTTTCGGAGCCTCTGGGAATTATTGTACCCACTCTGCTGATTCGGCATGTGGGGTGTTCTGAAAGAATAGGTTAAATAATTTTGGTCGACTTACCCTTCGCAGGGAAGCAAAAGGGTCGGGTTCAGAGAATTGTTATCGTGATGGGATGTAGTCTCTAAGAGATGGGTGGTTCGTGATCCTGGGATTTATACTCTATGGGTTGGTATGTGGTCCCGAGCGGCTTTGATTTTCGGATTCATCCACTGAGGGCGTTGGTGGATCGGTCGGGTGGGGAGTAGCGGAGGTTGTCGGGGGTGGGAAGTGACTGTGGGGAGGTCAGGGAGGAGGGGCAATATACTCTTCTATCTTTCGGTTTTTTATTTCGTCTTGGTGCTCTCGATTCCACTCGTGTCGGACCTAAAGAATGGGTATCCTATCATAGTGTGGAATTGCGTGGTCCCATTTGTTCCTGGTGGGTGAGTGTTACCGGTAAGGTTGATGTTTTACTCGAGCCCTCCCTTAGGGATCCATCGCTTGGTGAGTTTAGTCTGGTTTGTCCTTTTCACTCGACGTCAGGTTTAGTATCCTGGATTGGGCGCAGGAGAGGCGGTCAGAATGCAATTCGGCCAATCGACATCCCCGGAATGGAGAGAGGATGCCCTATTGGTTCGAGGGGGGCTATCATACGAGCCATGAGTTTATGGAATTCTATAGCTTTGGATGTGGTGGCTGCCTGCCGTGGCCCCCCTTTGGCAAACAGGGCTTGCCACCTCTCTGCCTCATCTGCCTCGTTAAAAGTGGGTTGCTGTGGCCTGGCGTTCGCTCTATAGACCTTCTGAATGAGTGGAGGTGATAGGTTGCGGGGATCTCTGTTTTAGTATCATAATGTAGCCAATAATGGAGTATGCGAGCACTAGTCCAAGGGCTCAATATTGTGAAGCTACATGTACTGTACCCGGGCACGAGCGGAAGGGGTCCGGAGTGTGAACCATGCTGTAGATTAGCGGGTTGATCTCGGGTCTCGGTCAGTGTACAGTACAGTACTCGCTGCGGAATTAAGTTATGGGAAAGTGAGATGAAGCTAGCCACACCATCGAAAGGAAAAAATCCCTAAACTCTCAAGTCCACCCGTCCTAGACTGTGTCCGGATCGCAGCCAAGATGAAAGGTCCCATTGCGCCTGCCGGATCCTGTGCCCCCCCTAGCAGAGGGGGCTATATAAAAATGCAGATCTCTGTACTGTATTGTGGATATTTTTTTGTCGTTGCCAAGGTACCGGTGGGGGGACATTGCTGGGCAAAGTACGAGTAGTTGCTCCCCCGTCTTTTCGACTTGATCTCGCTGGCGGTCGGCTTTGCACTGTCGTTCCTGGCGGCCCGTAGATTAATTTAACTTGGGGTGGTGCTCGTATTGTAGCCTCTTGTGTGGCGATGGGATACCAGTGCGTTAACCTTACCAGTTGCCCGTCGGAGCCACCGGGTGGTATAAAAGCTTGGGATGCCCTCGGGTAATGGTACTAAGTACGCTACATTACCACCGTAGTATCATGGGTTTGCGTTTGGAAATCTGTGGCGTCGCTTACCTCTACTGCCGGTGCGGTAGCCACAGGCGTGGCATAGTCCCAGGTACACGTAGTACTCGAGTACTGGGTATGATAGAATACCGTAGTGCCGGTATCATACCCTACATGTTCTACCAATCTCGGTGAGTTGATTGGACAGTAACAGGCATTGGCTAGGCTACCAACCAAGTTATCTCATTAACTTACCCCTCTTTTCTTCAGCTCACAGCGATCACATCAACCGACCAACTCAATCCCCTGCCCTCTCTACCAGTTTCCCTGCTGCGAAGATGTCCCGATATTTCTTGAATGACAGCAGCAGCTCCTTCAATAATGCCGACTCCTTTAATGATAATACCATCTCCTTCAATAATGCCAACTCCTCTAATAATACCAACTCCTTTAATAATACCAACTCCTTTATTAAAGTGTGCAACAACTATACCACTACCGATGACCGCTCTCAAATCTTGACCTGGTTATCGCCACTAGATCCAAAGTTACGGCACCAATACATCCGAGAGCACAGAGTCGAAAATGTAGGGGAATGGCTCTTACAAAGCGAGGAATTTAGAGAGTGGTATGCCGGTAGTGGGGGAGATGAATCCGATGCAACGGTTTTGTTTTGTTACGGAGATCCAGGGGTTGGCAAAACTTATATGAGGTAGCAAGAACGAACCTAATAAATAGTGAGGAAAAGGGCAAGTGCTGACAAGCTGCGATGTTAGCTCGCTGGTGATAGACAGGTTGTGTGATCAGAGCAAAGAACAGGATTTCGCCGTTGCGTGCTTCTACTTTGACTACGCCGTCCAAGACGAGGAGTCAACGACGAGTGTGCTGGGTGCCGTGCTCAAACAGGTTGTGAGTGGACTTGAAGAGGTGCCGGAGGAAATAGTGAAAGCCTATGGAGACCAGAAGACGGCCATTGGCAGACGGGGGCCGCAGCTTGCCGATATTGTGAAGATGCTGCAGACCACCACTTCCGAAAAGCGTACATTCATATGTATCGACGCGCTGGACGAATGCGGGGCAGAATATCGGACCAGGCTCCTTGATTCGCTAAATCAAATCCTCCAAAAATCTCCAGGCACTCGAATATTTTTGGCTGGAAGGACACACATTCAACAAGAGACCGGAGGGTGTCTCGCTGGAAGAGTAGCAAGTGTATCCATCACTCCCAAGAGAGATGATATCATCAGATATCTCCGCACCAAGCTGGCCGAGGACACAACCCCAGGCGCGATGGACAATATCCTGGAGGCGGATATCCTGAAGAAAATTCCGGACGATATTTCTGAAATGTATGTGCAAGCAATGGCACTAGTGAAGCTTCCTTGGTTCGTCCACTGACAGATACATATCTAGATTCTTGCTCGTCTCATTGAATATCGATGCAATCCTGCAAGAAACCACAATCCATCGTAGGCGAGAAAAGCTCGACGCAATGACGACCGATGGATTAGGGTTGGGGGGAGCTTATGGCGCAACACTGGATCGGATAAAGGGACAAGGTGGGGGGCGAGAGAGACTTGGCATGGCCACTTTGATGTGGATCTGTCACGCGGAGCGGCCCTTGAAGCCCGATGAGTTGTGTCACGCCCTAGCAGTCGAAATAGGGTCGCCGAGTCTCAGTACGGATAATGTTCCCTCCCTACAGACGTTGCTGGCCTGTTGTCAAGGACTTGTTGCCGTAGACAAGGAGACTTCCACGGTCCGGTTAATCCACTATACTCTTCAGGAGTACCTCCGGGCTCATCCCGGGCTTTTTGGCAGAGCCCATTCGATAATGGCAGAAACATGCCTAAGTTATCTGAATTCCCAGCAAGTCAATGCTCTTTCGACCAGTCCTGTTCCCGATATCCAAGGCACAGCCCTTCTCGAATATTCTTCACTATATTGGGGAATGCATGCAAAACGGGACCTTTCAAATTGTGCGAAAATGCTTGCGCTAAAGCTATTTAACGACTACAGTAACCACATATCAAGCAAAATCTTCTTGAAAACACGGAAACCGAATTGGCACACTGTTGGTTTCGACAAACCCTCCCTGTTCAGTGGTCTACATTGTGCATCCGCCTTCGGGATTGTTGAGATTACAGCTCGTTTGGTAGAGGTGGGAGGTTGTGGGATCGACCAACAAGATTGTACGGGTAATACACCTCTCATGTGGGCTGCTTTGGGCGGGCATGGGGAGGTGATGGAAATACTGCTTGGACGGGACGACGTCAACCCCGACCAGTCAGATAGCCACAGCGCAACGCCACTCCACGCCGCTGCAGGGAATGGGCGCGAAGGAGTTGTGAAAATGCTACTCGGGCACGGTGACGTCAACGCCGACAAACTAAATCGCTACGGACAAACACCACTCAGTTGTGCTGCTGGGCATGGGCGCAGGGGGGTGGTGGAAATACTCCTCGGACGGGGTGACGTTAACCCCGAAAAACCAGATAACGATGGCCGGACACCATTCTGGTGGGCTGCTCGGGGGGGGGACCAGGAAGTGGTGGAGATACTACTTGGACGAGGCGGCGTCGATCCCAGCCAGCCAGACACCAACGGCCTAACACCACTCCATTGTGCCGCTTACGGTGGACATGCCGGAGTAGTGAAAATACTACTCGGACGGGACGACGTTAACCCCGACCAGCCAGATAACAATGGTCAAACGCCGCTCCATGCTGCTGCATCTAATGGGCACCAGGGAATAGTGAAAATGCTACTCGGACAGGACAACGTTAACCCCGACCAGCCAAATAATGACGGCCAAACGCCACTCACCTGTTCTGCCTGGAATGGGCACCAGGGAGTGGTGGGAATACTGCTCGGACGGAACGACGTTAACCCCAACCAGCCAGATAACAATGGCCGAACGCCGCTCCATGCTGCTGCTTATAGTGGGCATGAGGGAGTGGTGGAAATGCTCCTTGGACGAGACGATATCAACCCCGACAAGCCAGATAAAAGCGGCAGAACACCACCCCAGTGGGCTGCTGGAGATGGGTACAAAAGGCTAGTGGAAATGCTACTCGGGCTGGACAACGCCGGCCCCAGCAAACTAGATATGTGCGGCCGGACACCACTCTATTGTGCTGCTTCGAATGGGCGCGAGAGAATGGGGAAAGTACTACTCGAATGGGGCGACGTCAACCCCAACAACCTAGGTAACGACGGCCTAACACCACTCTGTTTTGCTGCTCAGAATGGACACGGGAGAGTGGTGGAGATACTGCTCGGACGGGACGACGTCAACCCCGACAACGGCGCAACACCACTCTGCTGTGCTGCTGAGAATGGGCGCGAGGGAGTGGCGAAAATACTGCTAGGGCGGGGCGGCCTCAACCCCGACAAACCTAATAAGTACGGCCAAACACCGCTCAGTTGTGCTGCTGGGAATGGTCATGCGGGACTAGTGAAAATACTACTTGGACGGGACGATGTTAACCCCGACAAGCCAGATAACAACGGGGAAACACCGCTCCACCGTGCTGCTTGGAATGGGCACGATGGAGTAGTTAAAATACTGCTAGAGCGGGAGGACGTCAACCCCGACCACCCGGACAAATTAGGTCAAACACCTTTCTGGTGGGCTGGTAAGCGAGGCCCCGCGGGAGTGACAACGCTACTACGGCCCCCAACATCTGCCGCCCCCAGCAAGTCCTAAGGCCGAGGAGGTGTCACCCTCCTTACCACTTGCACATACGGACAACCTGCGCGCAATTTCTGCAAGGACCGCAACGGCTCCATTCACGTCTGTCGCCGCAATTGCCTCCCTTCTTTCACCCCCAAACCCGCCTCCTCCGGCAGTCCAAAACACCGCCCCGCCGTAAATGCCGGTCCCTCCCCCTCCAGGGTAACCCTGCCACAGAAACTCAACTTAAATACTTTCTCTCCGTTGAAGAAAATCACACTCTATGGGAACCCACTTACCCACCCCATATCCCCCATACGGATCCCCCCATGCAGTCGAGTCAGGATTAGTTAGCTTCCGTTTATTCCCTAGAATTTGGCCCCCCGTGGGAGTTGTTTCTATTATATCGGGTAAGCTGGTGTGGCCTGGAATTTCCGTTACCATATTATTTACATTTTCACTATTTCCCGATTAGAAACCCTCATTGCGCATTTATTCTTAATTTATTTTTCCCTCTTTTCCCCTCTAGAGTATATACCTGAAGGTTATTTAGAAATAAAGAGTAAAAGTATGAGGCGTAAGCACTGCCCACACTCGCGAAAAGCTACGTAAAACCCAGCTCTTGATTAAGTTATGGTTGTGATTGGTTTCGACCATAGGGCTGGTTTAATGTGAATTTAGATCATTATTAAGTGCCACTTGCCCCCATACGTGAACTTGAAGGTGAGATTGGGAGGCCATTATCGAGTTTTTTTGACTATGCAATCAACCCCCATTCCACGAGCACCATATTATAAGCTCGGATCAACCGCTATGCGGGCAAGCCCTTCACGCACGACGGTAGATCCAGATCTCCCGTATAGTGTATAACGTTGGGCAGCAGCGCTCTGCGTATGCGGGTATAATTTATCCAGTCTGCCCACATTCAGCTTGGCCTCCTTGTTGCGCTGCTAAGGCTGCTTCTCCGAACGGGGCAGGACAACTATTACCATCTCTGCTCCTTTAGGCCACTAAGGCATGGCCCCAATGCTTGATTCCCATACCTGCATCCGTAGGTGCACAAGCCAGTAAACATTTCAGGTTTTCCCGTGTATCCCGCCCCAACCTGAATACCAAGAGTGAATGAACAGCCCACACCATTATGCGATACCGACTCACGGGCCAGCAAGGAAGTAAAGCTATACCCCATTCTACCCCAGTCTCCCTCTACCCACCACGACTTTTTCTCCCTCCCTCCCTCAGGGCAATCTGGACCCGGTGCTCAGGTGGGGCGTCACAAACCGCTACAATCCCCTCCTCCCCTGGGCAGGGGGACTTTGCCATGCCCCAAGACATGAGTGTTGGAATAATCCCGTAGGTTATCGTATTTTCAAACTGATACTGCACCGTAAATCGCAGCTGTAAGGCGGAATACAGGAGAGTGGCATCTAGCACTTTAACGGTAGTGGTATCTTCCCCCATAGGAGTTCATGTTGCATAAGGTACTGGCAAGTTTGACTTTCCCGATAACTAGCGGATTTTAGATGGCCAGCCTACAGAGATCAGAGGATGGGCCGGCAAATAAGAATAAGAATAAGGGTTTGGTGACATGTTGGGAGGGTTGTGTGCAGGAGGACGCTGCGGTGGAGGAGGCCAAGATTGACCAGCTATATTCTTATCTGCGGTGCCGGGGGTTAAATTTGTGTTTAAAAACCCTCTTACATCTATCTCCACTGGGGTCTAAAGTGTTTCTTTTTTATGCTGGCCCGGCTAATGGAGTCCGGTAAGGCACACGGTGAGAAGCCGTACCGTGTCGCATCCCATTGTACCGTAACGATCACTAATCTTAGGCGAGTGACATTCTGTGACGGCGGTATGCTCGAGCAGAGCAACCAAGAGAAGGGTGGTGATAACAGTTACCTGCCTCGAGATTTAAGCTTTTTTTTAGTTTCTAGTTTTTTTTTCTACACGTGTTGCACCAATCACAGTAGCTTTGTTTACCTCTTAGGGCACAGTATACTAGGAGCGTTGTCCATCCAGTAATTTCTTTCGGTCAGCCTAAGTTAGAGGTAAACCTTGGAGCCTAGATTATCCTAGAGCTCCGACAGAAGACTACCTACCAGAATATTCAACAACAATATGAATTACTACTTAGGCTAGCCATGGAACAGCATCTGGTTTTGACGAACACACTCGTCAACTGTTATAACGGTGCGGTAGAATCTAGTAAATGTAGCAACCTACGATGATACCGCGCTGCGCTGTGCAAGTACTCTACTTGCCGGTCATAATGAATATGAGGGAGGTGCTGTCCCTCTATTCACAAAACCCGGTACGGGGTCGCGGGAAGAGCTTTCCGGACTAGATCGGCATCATTAGAGTGCGGCCGAAAAGCTAGCTTGCAAGCGTTCGAGGGTTGTAGCGCCCAAGCCACAAAACTCGGCACGAGTAACAGGCTAACACCAGTTCCCCCAGACGAGTGACCGTCTATGATGGCTATATATATAAAGCAACCGAGGAAAGAGTAGTAACAAAGATCCGGTTCCACTCGCGATAAACCTACACGCGCCGTCATTCTGTTGGCCCCAATCATTAAGAAAACACTTGTCATTCCGCTCATCCCTTTCCCAATTGTGGGGGCAATCGTAGCCTTCACTGGAATTCCTCCTCCTATTGCACAGAGTCGGGTAATTCACAAAACTCATCTTCCAATGACGGAATCGCGTAAACCGTACTGTGCTCAAACAAGGTTAATTCAATTTAGCAAAATTGGGACTAGTGGGATGTCCCACCGCAAAAAACGTGTGACCCTGTCCATTTCTGTCGCGGACCGGGGGTGTTCCACAGTCCAGTTTATCCGCTTTACACTTCAAGGGTACCCCCAGGCTCATCCCGACCTTCTTTGTACCATGAAGCTCGTGGAAGCGCAGAAACCGCACTCCCACGCCGCTGATTCCGACAACCCTCCCCTATTCAGTGGTCCACATTGTCCATCCCTCATCGGAGTTGCCGAGATTGCAGCTGGTTTGGCAGAGGTGGGAGGGTGCGATATCGGCCAAAAATACTACTACGCTGGTAATACGCCTCTGCCGTGGGTTGCTCGGAATGGACAAAGAGGAAGTGGTGAAAATACCACTCGGAGGGCACTTCAGCCCCAGCAGACAAAACATGGTAGCAACGGCCAAGCACCACTCTACCGTGCCGCTAGGATTGGGCATGAGGGAGTAATAGCCCCAGTCCAGCCCGGGAAACCCGCCGCCAGCAGCGGGGACCAAGGTCGTAGGCACCAACTCCCTCCCGGCCTTCGCGCACCGGATACCCGTCTCCTGTTCCAGCGGAAATCCCCTCGACATGCCGAAGTCATTGCCCCCGTTCACTCCTCCTTCTCCCAGCACTCTTTCCCCCTTATCCGATGCGCGGTGCACCATCTCCAGAAACAAGCGTAAATGCCGGTCGCTTGCGCGGTCCGCCCAATGGTATCTCTCTCAATCGGAATGTATCGTACACGTGGGTGTTTTTCCCATGCAATGTACCATAACTACCATTCCCTAGCTTTTGTCCATTTCATTCCCTGCCCGAAATTTCCTATCAGATTCACCCCACCAACGCCCCTCACTTAATCCTAGACTTCCCCCCTCCCTCTTCCGCACCATTCCCATTTTTTTATTCCCCTACAGTCGCACCCCGTTGTCCCGGATGGCCAAAATCAGGAGTTGACCGTCCGGGACAGCGAAACATCCGGGAGAGTGAAATGGTGGATAAAAATTGTGCTTGAAAAACTGAAAAGTGAGTGATGATTGTGTGGATATGACTTCCAGCTATTCCATATAAGGTTAAAATGAGGGGCAGAGTAGAAATAAAAGGTCAGAGAGATTCATGCATGAAAGGAGGAAGCCTGGAGAAACTTTTCAACACCAACCTCAAATCGAAGACCCCAATCGCAAATAATCCATCGAAATAAAAGGATTTCATCTAAAACGATTACCTCCATTCAGATCCGGTTCGATGCCTCCCGCAAGACTCGCATATGGAAGTAAAAATCAGAAAACACCGCAGAAGCTTGGCCTAACACCGCTTCAGAAATATGAGCTCTGCTGTTTACGTCAAAGATATCCAAAATTAAAGCTTTCTAGCTTTGCCGCACTTCAAGAATGCCCACGTTGACCAGATGGACGACATATGGCAATCCAAAGCCTTTCAGATCATCTCAAGAACTGGGAAAGAGTTGTCACTGAAGGTCCTCCAACCGGTAAGATTAACAGTATTTCAAATTTTTATTTTATGTCCGAGCCGGTATGTTTTACTAGGAGGATTCCCATTTCCCACATGTATTTGAGTCACTCATAGCCAGTGAGAAGCCTATGAATAACAGTAAATATTATTTATAGGTCCCAGCACCAATAAGCAGAACAATCGCGTGTCTTGTTTTCCAATCCTAGAGCACCTATTATCTATTTGGATTGATGCAGCAGAGATTTTATCAGTTTCAGTAACTGATGACATTATAAATGCTCAATCTAAAGTGATAATGAAACAGCTTTCAGAGTGCAGAGTCGACAAGAGCTATGACCATTTCGATGTCTCCTCTGGATGGCTCTATCAATTTAAATCACGCTTTCAGGTAGGAAGGCTTACTTGCCATGGACATTCAGGAGATGTCGATGAAAGTGAACTTCTTAGTAACCGTGCTTCTTTAGCCCAGCTGCTTGCACCATTTAGCCCCCAAGGTATTTACAATGCCAATGAGAGTGGTTTAGTCTTTAATAAACAACCTAACTCATCCAATGTCCGACTTGCACCAAATAAGGCATTAAAAGGTGGAAAGGATGAAAAGACTTGTATTACAACCTTCCATGTTGTCAATCAGGCAGGTACAGACAAGAGAAAACTTTGGGTTATTGGAAGAGCTAAGACTCCAAAAGCCTTTCGACAAAATTGTGTCAATCTAGCCAACCTGCCAGTGATTTATTGGTTCAATAAACAGGCCTGGATGCTTAGTGGCTTATGGTATGAGTTTCTTTGCGCATTGAATGATGAGATGGCTATCCAGCATCGTCATATTGCACTCATTTTGGACAACTGCTCCTACCACCCACCACCGGACAAACTACCCATTGACTATACTGGACCACAGCCTCCCGTTCTTACCAACATTACGCTTATCTTTCTTCCTCCTTGCAAAACAGCATATTTGCAGCCACTGGATATGGGAATAATTAAAGCCTTCAAGGCATCCTACCGACACCAGTATGCCGAATACATGGTGGAGAGATTTAATGAGTATGGTGAAACTCCACAAAAAATCGACATCTTAAAGGCAATATCTCTCATTGCTACTGGATGGAAAAGTATCACTCAGAAAACAATTCAAAACTGCTGGAAAAAGGCCAACATTACGGAACCTAGGCCTATAATAACAATCTGTTCTGTCACACCAGGATCACTTCCTGCCGAAGCAGAGTTTATTCTGGAGCAGTGCACAGCTTGCTTACATGCATTTCGAGAACTCCAAGAACTGGGCGAGTCCGACTACCAGAACTTTGATGAGTATTTTGAGAACTTCTTTACCGATGAACATTATACTGAGTCACCAACGGGTAAGGACGGAATCAGGTCTTCACTACCTGATCAGCTTCCTGATTCGGAAGCCATCAGTGGGCAAGAAATCAGGACTGGACTCCTCGAAAGACCTACAATCGATCTTCACAGGCTTGTGCTTTCCTCCAATTTTATTGAAGATAATAGCGACATTGGATCCTCTAAGTACCAAACCTCTACTCCCTCCCCACCACCAGTTATCACTACTACAACTGCTATTGAATACATTACTGAGCTTTACTGTTTCTTTCAATCTCTTCCTGTCACTCATTTACCAAATCCCGACTCCAAGATTCCTGAGCCTGAACTTTTCATATCCAAACTTATTGGTCAAGCAGAAATGATAAAGCAGTCTCTTTTCAAGTATAGTTCCCAGTCAGTTAATATTTTAGTTTCTGATTTGATTTTTAGGTATCGGACAACTCGACAAACAAAGCAATCAACACTTTCACAATATTTTCATCCTTCTCTTGGTGGTCCTATAACACGCTCCTGATCAGCCTTGCCTCCTTCTTTTACTAGGTGCAGTCAACTACCTGATGTTTGCTTGGACTTAGGTTCTGAGAATGGAGGAGATATGCTTAGGAGTATGGATGGTGGTGGTTGGGAAGATGAGAATGGGAACTCGGATGATGATGAACATTTGACCTGTGTGCCTACCGGGTGGACAACTGGTGGCATCAATCACGCCTTCCAGCAGCTGTAATGTGAAGTTTTGACATACGATTAGGAGGATATCCGGGACAGTGAATATACTTTGTATGTGAACAGGGATTAGAAATCCCTAAATTTGCATCTGGTCTGAAAACCCCCAAAATCCGGCAAAGTGAGGTGTATTTCAATTTAACTTGCTCAAACCTTGAAAAATTGTCCGTGACAGTGAAGAATCCGGGAGAGTGAGGTCCGGGACAACGGGGTGCGGCTGTATTTACAGAATTAATTCCCTTCTGTACTGTACACTACATACCCTCCCCCTTCTTCCTTCCGGAATGAAGAACGCAATAGTACACATTACCACCACCCGATTGAGAAAATTCCCTCCCACGCACACACACACCCGATCGTTCAGAGCAAAATTACAAAAAAAAAAACCACATTGAAAGTAAGTGCACAATACCATCGTTGCCCATGATGAGGATTAATTGGGTGTACCACAGCCCATGCCTTTTGACAGCGGGGAGTACGCCCAGCTGTAAGTAAGTCCCCACGGATCGAGACGAAACGACGGACCCCTCTTCCAAACTGTACTTAATCGCCGTTATGACCGTATGCGCCTTGATGCAGCGAGTATTGTATATAAAGATGGAAAGGACATCACGCTGGAAAACCGTCATTTGTAAGCACAAGATATCACTCACAGTTACATAACCGGCGGTTAGCCCTTGTGCTTTACCGGTCCAGAGGAATATACAAAACGAAGTCGATAGGCCCGACATTCCGTAACATCATTGGATAAATGGGGACGGCGGCGGGGATACTAGGTGTTTTAGGAATGTTGGATCTTGGAAAGCATGTCAACCAACTCACCCCTGCATGGCTATGGTGGTGGTCACTGTGCTCCGATACGATCCAGCAACGCTCGTAAAGTAGCATACTCCATCCTCACCCGTCAAGGCACGCAAGTCACGCAGAGAAATAAGGGAGAAAGTAATAACAATCTTCACATTTCATACTTCATATCACCCATTCATAAACGTTACAAGTACCATCCCCAAAGACGAAAAAAAAAAAAAAACCAGAGTCCACATCTACCCATTCCCGTTGCCACATTCAAGATATCATCATGACAATAAGCGAATACATAAACTCTAGCGAATAAAAAAAAATAAGAAGCAATCCGACACACCTACCCTCTCCGGCAAGCCTACTCCGCAAGTGGCAAGTCAAGGCTCACAAGTACTCTCGAAGAATTCTGCAGAGTAGCATTAAACTGGTACAAATTCAATCTAGATCTGCCACCGCAATAGATGGTGGAGTTCCCACCGCACTTCATATTGCACAGGTAGCCCGATGTGCTATTCTCCGATCCGGGCTGGAGAATGTCCCCGCAGTAGCACTCCTTCGAGTACTCCAGGCCAAAGAATTGGTAGTGGTTGCACATGCCCCAGCACATGTCCACTGTCATGTTTGCTATCGAGAGGGATTTGGACTTTAGTGCCCGGCCCTTGGTTGCTTCGGTCCAGCAGCCCCGGAGGGTGTAGTTGTTGTATTGGGTTACGTAGCGGGGTGGGCCGGTGTATGTTGGTTGTGTGGAGGTGGAGGTAGAGGTGGTGTCCGTGGTGGTAGAGCTTGAAGATGTGGATGTTGTGGTGTCCGAAGTGGTGCTGTCAGTGACTGTAGTTATCGAGCTGGTGCCAGTAGTAATAGTGGAAGAGCTTGAAGATATAGATGTCGTGGAGTCTGTAGCGGTGGTGCTGTTGGTAGTTGTGGTTAATGTCGAATTAGAGCTTGTGGTGCTCGTGGTCGACGACGCTATACTACCTGACGATGAGGAGGTCGATATGGTGGTATTGGAGGACGAAGATGTAGTCGTAGTAGTAACACTCGAGGCACTTGTCGACGTGCTGCTAGTAGTGGTGGTCGACTTCGCTGTCGTCGTGGTTACAGTAGTAGCAACCCCGTTGTACCGAAGACTATCATAATAGACTAAAAGAGCACCATATCAGTACCCTCTTCACATAAATCGGGCTCTCAAGCAGGTTATCTTACTATTTATGAACGCTCCATCACCTCCACACGCCTGAGTTTTATCCGCTGTACAAGTCCAAGTGCACTTGTTAGCGCTCTCCTCGTAGAAATATATCTTATTCGGTACCCTATTTCCACACCAACATTCCTGGTGGTACTGTATTCACCCGTCAGTTTCTTTGCAATGCCGCAGGAATGGCTATACATATCTGTTCCGGCAAAGATATACCCCTGCCCTAAGCACGTCTGTTGACAGATACCGTTTTCGTTATTAAGCCCCAAGTTGTTGTTCTTGTCCAGCAAACGTCCCGCAACAGTGTCTTTGTAGCACCCAAGATACTTGTACCTGCTGGTACCATCCGGGAGTAATGGACCCAATTGGCGTGACAGAATAACCCCTTGTACCAACACATTGTGAACTCCAAATGTCAGGTCATCGGTGTTTAGTGTCCAGCTTCCATTGATCGGTTTGGGCACGAGGTTTACAGGACGAACGGCTGGCTGGAAAAGTACACTACCAATGGCAGAGCTCCCCGGCGCGATTTTAAGTCCTTCGGATAAATCGCCAGTAGGATTTGTCGCTGTCAATTCCGCGCCCTCCGGAGGCTAAACACATATGTCAGTGGCGGTAATGCTGTACCTGCTCAGACAAGGACAACACACCTTGCTCTTAGTGATCGTCAGAGCACTACCACCAGTATTACTAAGGCGGATCTGCCGAATCAACGATACACCTGCCAATTGAGGGCCAAAGTCAATGAAGTCTCCAGTAGTCCATCCACCCTCTGCAGTCGAGACCTCGAGAACGGCTTTAGGTTCAATGGTTGCAACACTATTACTAATCAGCAAATATCTGAAGAAGAAGAAAAAAAAGATCACCTTACCCGGTGAGTAAAATGTATTGTGCACCACCATCACTCCAAATCTGGAACACCGAGTGATAATTGCCAACCGCATAAGGCTTAAAGTTCAAATTAACAGTAATCGATTGCCCAGGACCGACTGTACTGCCGACTGCGGGCAAATCCACTGCGTAAAATCTCGGCCCAACAGTATGGTTCGTCGCACTGTTTTCCGTGACATTGATCCATTCCGGATTCCCACCCTCCAGACTATCAAGTGTCCAGCCATATCCCGCAATATGCATATCCGTTGACCCAACATTCTGTACCACCATACTGCCCGGAACGCCGGCCTCTGCCGCAGCTGAACCGATGACTATTCCGCCAAAGTCTGCCTCTATCGGACTTATTGTCAAGAAAGGAAGTGCCGAAACGAGATTTCCCGATACGACAATAGGTTGGAGATTCGCAAATCCACTGGCCCCATTAGTCTATCATCTGTATTAGCCACGATGCATAAGGAACAGCTGTCACACACATACCGTCATTATATTCAAAGCCCCCGAAGTAATACCAGGCTTCACACTAGGAACGGAAGTCCCAGGTATGTCTTTGATAGTGGCATTGGTGAGATCGAAAGTAACGGGAAAACTAAACGATTGCCCTTTTACGAGTGACCCAGTTGGTAGCGACGTGTTTGAGGCCGTGAACAAGGGATTACTCAATGTTATCCCGTCAACCTTTGTGATCGCGATGAGCGCAGTGCAATTAACTTGTAATACTCTCTTGCTCCCGATAGTCAAATCCCCAAAGGATATCGGACTTGTACAATTCAACGGCAGTGAGACCGGAGACCCTTGGACAAACTATCAGCAAAAGAACCCGCTTGGATAAATATACACTAATCCCCGACTTACCAAGGCACTGGATATAGCCATTAGAAGTAGAAAGATACAACCTCCCATCACCAAACGAGGGCCTTTGAAATTTCGCAACCGAGGGCGTGGGGGGGAGCTGAATCCGGATCATCTTGCCATCTTAAAATGGAATAGGTTAGCCCCCAAGTTATGCAAACCACGCGACATTAGGAAGCATACTCTCCGGGACGGCCCTATAGGCTCTTAATCCACCATCAACATCCGCAATCCACAAGATGGCCGTTCCCGCCTGTCCCTTGAAAGTCGTGATTGTAGGAACACCAACGCCAACCCGACCGGCACTGTTCTCATCAGTCTGAGCCACTTGGGTGAACGCGGCCCTCCCGTTGGCATCTCTCCCAAACCTATAAACGAGCGTCGGATATCCAACCTGTTTTCCACCAGTCAACACTCAAAAGCTATGCGCACCAGACAAGAAGGAAGTCATACTGGTGTCATATAAATGTATCCACCCTCAAGTGGATAAGACCCAGACCCTCCGAACACAGACCCTCCTCCAGGCATCTGTAAAGTCTGGACCACCGCGTCTGAGCCTGCTGGGCCCATCTTAAATCCGCCGAGATTATCCAGATTAACGATATAGGCTTTACCGTTTTTCCCCACAGTGACACCCAGCCGGGCAGCGTCTGTTCCGGAGAAGGCTACACGCAGTCAGTAAATACCTCCGGAAGAGATCGCCGGACTATCGTGCTTACTATTCGGATCCAGTAATGCTATACCCCCACTCCCCAAATCACGATCCCCAGCATCCATTGACTAGCCGTCGTCAGTACACTCAACCTATCACTCGGCCCCACAGGTGTACCCACAATGTATTCATACGGCTCGAAATAATCCTGTAACGAAAGTTTCCCCGTCGCCTGATCGATCCTCATATTCACAATCGCTTCATCTAACGTACCCAGAGGGTTTCTCCCAGAAGCAGGGATCTCCTTATTCTGATGTCCTTCCCCATTTCCAGTCACGTAGAACAGACGGTTGGGCGAGTCCGAAGAGATGGACATTCCGCTCATCCAGATGCCCGCTCCACCTCCACCTCCCTCAAATGTTCCATCCTGCTGCGGTGCGAAAGCTCCAGATTCTGTAGCAAAAGTCGCCTTGACTTCTGCCGTAGTCTTGTCCACTCCCACAACCCATCCGGTAAAGTTGTACTTGTCGCAATGTCCGCCGAACCCAGCGTACACGATGTTATTAATCATGCTCAATGACGTCCGCTGAAGATGAGTCCCTCCATGGAAGTAGCGAGTTGGGTCGTTATCGGCAACCGATCCATCAATCTTCTTCGGGAACCCCGGTCGGTCGCTGTCAACGAGATCTCATAGTTAACCCGCCAGTCCAAAGTCAGAAACACAAGAAATCACTCACTTCAGATTGTTAACATCCAGTGCATGGATCCAATATGCACCATTATACACCCCCCTCTCGGCTCCAGGGTACGACTTTGCGTAGAAGTAAACAGTGTCGGTCGCTGGATCAATGATCGGAGTCCCAGTAATACCAACTAAACCATCGTTAGTAGGCAATGGCAACACTTCAATCACCTGCAGATACCCGCAGGAGCTCAAAGCAAAGGGTCAAAATGGATTCTCGGGATCCTACTGAAGCCACTGATGTCGTTACATCCGATATCTGAGACCAGGAATGGAGTTGCGACCTGCTTTGATCTCAAGGTCACCCCAGTGACCTATATCACGTGTTAGTCAACAGGATTCTGTAGACGAATGATTCGGTCCATGCGATATTCGAAAAATCATTTCTTTACTGTGAACCCTGCCAAAACAAGTCCCTGGGGGATCATACAGCATCCATAACATAGACCCAATTAGTTTCTGAGAAATTAGTTAGTTAGCAAGGGACAGTCTGTTTCTGTATTCTCTTTTTTTTTTCCCTCCATCCTTGCTAGATCGCATAATTACCTGAAGCGACAAAAAGAACCTGTTTACTGCCCGCCGCTTTAGGAGTGTAAACCAAGGGCTTTGCATAGAACCTTTTTGAAACGCCTAATGTTAATTTAACTCAAACAAGCCGAAAGTTTGTTGATCAGGCGCTAGCTTACTGCTCATTCAACCCACCCACCTCCCCACCCATCTTGACACGCCAAAGTTGACCTAATGCATTGAAACCAGTCAGAAAATCAATCCCGAAAAGGTATTTAAAATTTTCCCGTACACCGGGGGGAACCGTTTCCTGGAATGAGGAAAAAACCCTACCAAATGTCGGACCCTGCACAATAGCCGGATCCATGTTATGGTTGTCCAGATAGCCGGATTGCGCCTGATCTGCATCACGGACATTGTCCGTCGGAGCGCCAACGCAAAGAGACACAAACACGTAAAGAACAAGGAACAGCGGCCAGTCGCTTCTTCCGGTCCGCAGGAACCCCAACATCGCTTTCATCTCGTCCAGACCTTCCTCTCCCTCAATTCCCCTCTGCTGATACCCGTCGCGGGATGAATGAGGAACAAAGAAGGGGAGGGAATATGCTACGGTAAGCTTCGGGTCCCCGAATACGCAGTTTGAATCAAGGTACGGAAAGAGGTGGACCCGCGAAATCGAAGATTGCAAGTGTGGGTGAGGAGGATCAAGGCATGAAATAGCTTCCAAGTTCGGCCCTTAGCTCAAGGTTATATATTAATGGGACTTTATTTCTATTCCACTCTCTCCTTCCCAGCCCATTCCCCCATACCAGGTAGAGAGATCGCAATTGAGTGGCAGGCCGCAGGGCTGCACCTTGGGCGCTCCCATTTTGACGTTGCTTTCCCAAATAGTGATACTTTGGTAACCCGGCAAAAACGCCACAGTCAGTGGAGAGAAATACTCTGACGATGACGATAACAAAGGGAGAACAGAGGGTCAGGATCAGGCTATGCGGCTCACCGCTATCTTCAAAGTGGGAATACCCAGCCAATGTCCAAGCCCATGTCAGCTGAAAGTCTCTGATATGTTGGTAGCCCGCCAATTGTGTGCAACACTGGCCAACCTCAATCGGGACTTGGAGGCACACCAAGCAAGTCGGAAGCGAAGTGGCCCCCCGCGCAGAAACCCACCTCTATCCCTGCCAGATCAGACTCCGCATATCCAAGGCCTAATCGGTTCGGGAGAGTCAATCCAAGCTTCCTGATAAAAAAAGATAATACACCCATTCATGGACCGACAGCCAACCCTCTAACCCTGCAAAGGGTCATATCCTGCTCGACACCCATCCAACCCACTTGTACGAGCCGCGGTCTTCAAGTAGGCCCAACTTACTTGCACTCGTACAAGTACCGGTAGTCCATTTTGCCAAAGAGAGTTTTCACCCCGGAGTTCCCCTCCCCCACCCCCTCCCGGAGTGTTCAGAGCATTGATTCGGCTGAACAGTTGTTGGTATAGGCCGTACGCGATGCCAGCATTGTACTGTACCAGGTCTTACAGAGGAAACATGTGTGAAATGAATTTTATGAACAGCTTTCCACCCTACCAGAAGCAACGCAGCGGTAGCACAGCATGAAGATGCAAGGGCCGGTACAACGTGAGAACGCCATCACAAACCTTTGTGGCCAATTCGCGCGACAGTGCAGGCACACGCGAACCCACGCGCGTGACAAGGAGCTGCCGGCAAGGAAAATAAAAATAAAAATTGCAATCACAACAACAAGAATACGGTAAGCGGGAAATAAAGATTACCGGTACGAGAGCAGAGTAATCCAGATTTCCCATAGGGGGGGAGTAACCCGGAAGAGAGGACTCCAAGAGACGGGGGATGAGGACGAAATAAGATTCAACGATCCCCTACGTAGAGCGATCAGTAGACTATCGCGTGTTCCGCGCTCTGCAGGGGAGAAAAGCTTAAGTTGAAAACAAGACTCGATCCAACATCCATCCATCCCACCTCATCCCACACTCGGGATGCCAAGCTCTCCAATCAGAGGAACAGAAGGAAAATAGAGAAGCAGAGAGCGACAAAGTGAAAGAAAAAGGTTTCACTTTTGAGTTACTCTAGCAGCGGCTCGTTCCGCTTTGCCCCCTGAAAGCCTGCACGACTGTGGTACCGTGCTCTCAGCGTGAAGCCAAGGACGCCTGCTCGCCCAAATGCCCGTGCACTGACAAGAAAGAGAAGTGCAGTACTGTACTGCACAGTACCGTACCGGTACTACTTGTACAGTGCCCAAGCAGAGTTGATGAAGCGCCTCCAAGCAAGCTGCTGTGAGAGCACAACAAGGCGTAGCCCAACCCCGACAGCCAGTTTTGGCACCGTACACCATCCGGATCGGGGCTAGTCTGTGAGCATTCCCAATGAATAGCCCTTCCAAATACCGGTAGACTATGCACCCAAGCCTATTGACAGCAAAAGAGAGCAAACCCCATTAATCCCTTAACAATCCTCCACTCACCAGAAGAGGTGCCCATGGCCTAAGGACCATCCCCTCCCCCTTGGCACCATTTCGCAGGACCGGTAAGTGTAAAAAAGTATCATACCGGTAATCCGCGTGAAAACACATCGCCGAGGCATTATGGAAGAAGAAAAAAGAGAAAAAAAAACAGCCCCCAATCAGCCCCCCACTCATCAAGACATCAAATGCGTACGAAATCCAACCCATGATACTTGTAAGAACCCAGGAGGAGAGAGACCCGCCATGAGAACACAATATCTGCACTGCGTACGGTACCCCCAAAACCGACGACCGGGACTACTATTTTCCGGCAATTACCATTCCGAGCTCCCGATGCCATGAACCTCCAGGAAGACTACTGTTCTGTACTCGAGTACTCGTACTAGTACTTCTCGTCCTGCAGCCGCTGTCACCGTGCCAGGGGGGAAAAAGAAAAGAAAAGAAAAGAAAAGCCTCTGCTACTCCAAACGAATGATGACAAGGCAAGACAATTAATCCCCAAGTTGTATGATGCCCGGCCCCACCATTAAAAATGGCCAGGGCCAGAGCATTGTACTCGAGTGCGGTACCAGTACAAACTACAACTAGTACAAGTAATGATAGCAACTCCCCAGCTCGCACTCCCATTCCGGTGGCTTGCGTATAGCCTAGATTTGCCTCTTACAGTTTGGTCCCTTACTTAGCAGACAGCCCGGCACCGAAAGGGATCTGGAGGAGAGACGCAGATACATGAGTAGAGAGAGTATTTGTGTACCGGTGGTACAAGTAGGATAAGTCCTTCGGCTCCGATGATAGCGTACTCGCACATAATACGAGTAGTACTCGAGTACAGTACTTATCAATAGTCCCCCCCCTAAATAAAAACAAAAGCCATGATGGAGGAACACATCTGAAGGGATCAATTGGCGGAATCTGACGCCAACTTGTTATCGTTCCTTGTTTGCTACGCTTCCCGGCAACCTCGTACAGTACTCGAGTACACAGAGCCAGACCACCGGCCGTCCAGACTCGTTCCGCAGCAAATCCTCCAACCCCCCAAACCCACAAAAAGGGTCAAGTACAAGTACGATTACATCCTTGCCACATCCCAGAGGAGGAATACTGTACTGTACTGTACTACTACCGTACAGCACTTGTCCCAGGCCAGAAACACTCGCGCGGCGCCGGAACCAGGGGAGGTATATCTTGCACTCGAGTATTGGGCTCGGATAGGCACAAATTTTTCCTTACCATACAATCCCTTACCGTAATCCCTATTCCCGGGTACAAGTACTTCTGGCCCGGGACACGTACCAGTACGAGTACTAGTACACTACCCGAGAACTCGATGGGAGGGGGGCACAGCATATACCGAAAAGTCTACGCGTGTCCGAGTGTCCATACACAATATACTCTACGCCGCTCCCCCCCTCTCCCTACTTTGGCCAACACAAGCAATTATTCCCTCCGACTCGACTTCCCCGTTCGGTGGTAGGTAGAGCTTCGGGAACAAGTCGAGTCCAGCCCCACTACTGGTAGGGGGGGCGATGGTATATCAAGTATCATACAATACAGCAGAGCACCTATCAGAGTATCATATAATTCAAGAAGAGACAATAAAGTACGATAGAGTGGTGATGGAAAGCAGCTACAGTACGGGTACCCAAGCCCCCCGGACCGGAACTGCACCCCCTCGGCCACGACAGCCTAAGAACCCAATTCCAATCCGTTCAGGGGCTTGGAGGATAAATAAATTTGAAGAGACCAAACCCTATCAAACATCCCACAATCGACACGGAACAGAGCGCGGAAGGACAACAACGACAACGAGATACCGGAAGCCATTCCTTCCCACAATCTCTCGATAGTCTAGATCCTATCAAAGTTTAATAGGAGCATCCCGGGGGAGAGAGAGCCCTAGCACCGCATACCTGATTATCAAAACCATTGCACACTCACCACCAATGATACAATAAATACCCTGCACAGTGGATAACCTATGCCATCATACCGTAGTTATAATACAACATGTTTGCTTCCCCTTCCACCCCACGGTGATTTCCACACTACCCATTGCTTCCATCATACGATGCCATACAAAGAAAACCCCTGAGAAAGAGCACCTATGGTATGATAGGTACAAATACTCCCGTGGATAGCCCCCAATCGAGCCTGTCGAAAACAGCAAGTATCAAACGGCAGCTTCACACCCACACACACCCACCACCTCCCTCCACGTCCCCCCTCCAAAAAAACCCCCCTTACAAATCCCGAGCAAACACACCCCCGGTACATCGGACCCCGGGAACTCACACAACAATAGTTCGGATACAAACCATCCCAGTCAAGCAGAGTATCATATCCCAATACCAAGTGAAAAACCAGCCAAACACCACACCAACTACTACCAAAAACGAATACAATATTATATAAAATGAATCCGTGTGTACGATAACATCCAAGAACCCACAGCCCATGCACACACCCCCACGCAACCAATCATGAATCTTGCCCTCCTCCCCCCCCCCCCCAATGGCATAAGCAAAACCATGATAATCCCAAGCTAGGATTCCGCACGGGCAAAGCTACAGATAGATAGAAAACGGTATGATATGATTACCATATCGTATGGACCTTTCAGTCCAACCAACCAGAACCTAAACATCACAAAGGCGGAACCGCCAGCCGCTACAGTACCGTACGTACCTGTATCAAACCAAACCACCTCCACTCACCAGAAGAGGTGCCCATGGCCTAAGGACCATNAAGCCCCATTAAGGGCACAGGTATACCGGTATATGCAGATCCGGACATCATATCTCTTATCATTACCCTCTTTCTTTTCCCCCCTCCTCCTGGCAGGATGTACCGGTACTGTATCATACAAGACAGCCGCCACCGCCACTTATGATACAAAAAAAAAGGGGGAAACATCCTCCAGATCGTTCACTTTGATCCGTCACGTGCGAGCCCTTCTTTGCGGTAATGCCGTTACGGTACTCGCGAGTTCCCTGGGTCTGATCTGGATTGCACTTGTGTCCGTGATGATGAATCATATGATCTGGAGAGTGAAACATGGGAGTGAAGCGATCGGGGGTGGTGGGACGTACAGTACAGTATGATAGAGCGTGTTTCGATCGGCGTACAGTAAGCAGATTAGGTTGGGTGGTGTCATTGACATGTGCTCTACCGTGGGGTTGCATTTTATGTGGAGTGTCATAGTCCACAGTATGGTAGGTGTTTTTACACTTTTGGGACGTGATGGGCATATTCCTACAGTAAAGCCCGTATGATAGATACTTCTGCCCTAGTAAACGGTTTTCCACCAGGCTGAACCACTCTTTGGGCGGCCATCCTCCTCCCCACAAAGCCCGACCCTAACCCACCAATTCAGGAACCCGCGACCACACCCACACCATATTGCATCATACAAAAACCCCATCAGCCATCCCACATCACCCCCCACTAAGCCCTCCGAATAACCCACCGAACCTCCTTAACACTAACCTCCTCACCCGTCTTCTCGTCATAATCATACCAATCCTCCGTCAAATCCACCTCATCGAACCTGCTCCTGCTAGCACCCTCGCTAATCCCCTCCGCACCCCACTTGCCCGAAACCCTAAACTCCGTGAGCTCGCAGCCCCGACACTCAAACTCGATGATGACCTGCTTCGTTGGCGGGGACGCGGCCGTGTAGGCTTTTGGCTCTGTCTTGATAGTCGCGCTCGATTCGCGCTATTAAACCGTTAGTGGGTGAGAAGGAGGAAGGAAGTGAGGAATAACAGTGCAATTCCGGCATTTATAGACAAAATTAGCTTCGCCGCGACTCTTGGAGAGGTCTGTTGTTGTCTAAACTTGTCAACTATGACAACGGGGAGAGGAAGGAGGGGGGGGGGGTTTTACAAAGCGATCAAAATCCACCCACTTCTCATGCACCTCACGACAGGATGTGCACTGCACACGGAAGGAGTAGTAGTACGGATCCTCCCGGGTGTCCACCGGATGGAGGTTTGTCACGCTGTTTCGTCAGCTTGCAGCAGGAAGAGGAAGAAGAGGAAGAAGAGGCGGAGGGGTATCATACCCGGTCAGGTCCGCAGTCAGTTCCAGTGCGAACATGTTTGCCCAGCCTGGCTTTTGTTCCGTTTTGCGTCGGCCTAGTTCGTGGGGCGCGATAAGCCCTGGTAGGAGGGGCGGTTGCGAGTGGTAAGGTAAAAAGCCTCCATCCCCAGACCGCAGGGCACATTCTAGAACAGACACCCCCAAAGCAGGGTAACTCAGCCCAATCACGTGAACCTTGAACCCCCAACACCAAATCATCCCCCAAAACCTTAACCTACGGTGATGCACCCGAGCCGCAAGGCAAGAACCACAACCACAAATCAACCTCATAGCTAATCACTCGCTCCACCGTCCGCCCCACCAGGCGCCGAATCGCCAAAACCCACATTTCGTGGCCCAGCCCAACCTTGCATACGCAGGTAAGCAAGCAAGCAAGCAAGCAAGGCATCATACGGTGGATAACCTTCTCTCTCTCTCTTTCTTTCTTTCTTTCCTTCCTTCTCGCCTCTTCATTTATTCGAATCCTAGGCCCAGGAACCTCTCACTCAGTCCAGGGGATTTTAAACCGAGGGAGTGAGTGCCTAGAAGGCTGAACCCAGCGCACTGCATTGCACCGTGGTATGATATGGAGCGTGTTCTCTGCCTCGTGCGTGTGGACGTGGTGCGAGTGTGGAATAGTGCAGCGAGCTAGCGGGGCGGACTTGCGCACGTGGGATGTGTATCGTCCAGTTCTTGTTCGTGCGGTTCTTGTGAAGCGGAGCCGCACATAATCGCACCACAGTAGTTACCACACGGGTGTGATGGTGGTGATGATGATGTCCGCGCTATTGGTCCTGCTCGCAAACAGCCCCGACACACGATACACAATTTAAATTTCGAGTGATTTCTAATGATTCATATATACAGTATGATACATCATGCGATATCGCAGAACACCAGACGGACATGTGCAAAAGTGCTCACCCCTCCCCCCCCTCTGCTCGTGACTTCCTACGGTTTCTCGGTTATGTATGAGTACCAGTACTGTACTCGAGTATGTATGAACGGATGGATTTTGGGCCTCATGCACACGTTTCGAATCCCTGATTTGTCGATCGGGCTGACTGGGATGTTCGCTGTTTGACCATATCGTACAGTAGCAGTGCGGTGATCCCCCTTCTTTATTTGCATGATCCATGATCCATCTATCCATCCCGGTGCTTTACAAGTGCTTGTAAGGCCCTTCCTTGATACACCACTCTACTCGAGGGTGTACCGGCACTTATATTGATTCTCCTGACTCGTGAAAACTATCGCGCGGTATCATCCCAATCGACTTACAAGGTTACGCCCGTCAACTATGGTGTAGTACAGTACAGTAATAGGCGCCCGATAATTATAATATTTCCAATATAGACGAGAAGAAAAAAAGTTTGACCGTCCAAACATTTTTTTCCCTCAAGGCGAAACGGTATGGGGCGGAGGAGGGGTATGGGCGCCAAGGATAGCAAGATAGCAAAGGTGTCCTTAGTCCCTAAATCCGACCCGACGACACCCACCACCTTAGGAGGGAGGAAGGGAATGTTACATGCGGTAGGGCAATTACCGGTATTGTAAAAACATTTTCAGTGAGGTTGTGATTGATGAGTGAAAACTGCTGATCTGATCGAGAAATGCGGGTGCAAAAAGAAAAAGAAAAGAAAACAGGTCCTCTCGTGCAATAAGGCTATTATCTAGCATATAGCCTAAATGAGAAGCTCTCTGGATATCATAATCGAGGTTGGCCTTTTTTTTTTTAAAAAAAAAAGGAAAAAAAAACGTCATAGGCGTGCTTCTGAGGAAAGAGGGAAAAAAATAAGAATAAGAAAAAAAAAAAAGGCATGATAATATACTGGTATATCTCGATCACAGGTCATGACCGACAGAAGGCCTTTCGTCCTTTCATTAATTATATCAAGGGCTTCTGAGTGCCTTATCAGCAGACCAATGACTCAAAGAGTCGGGACAACCTTTGGAAACAGCTTCAAAAGTGTTGCATCTTTGTCCTCCAACCATCCTGCAGGAAGCCGTAAAGTTGACATCCCGACGATGAGATCCCAACGAATAAAAGTGCCGGTATCGTGTACCTGATGAGTCGTAGCCGCAAATAAATGCCAGGTGAGGCTGAGTTCATCCGAAAATATACTCCATCGTCCATCCATCCGTCCGCCCATTCATCTATCTCATTCCCCATCCATCCATACGTCCGTTGTTGTGCTCCCCCCAATAACGGGGACAAGAAGAGTTCAAACATCACATGAAATCAACCTCCCGAACTTCAGCTCAAGAGATGAGGTAAAGGGAACCGACCACCGAATAAAAAAAGGAGTAAAAAAAAAGGCCTGTGAATGAGTCAACGAGACGGGCGAGCGAGAAACCTAGCCCCCCGCGTTATAACTTTAAACGAAACCGAGCGTATCATAGGCGCGCACGGCCTCATGTGATTGGGGGGGGGGGAAAGGAAAAAAACCAAAGGCGGAGGCCACGGAGCCGAATCCAAGAAACCAAATAGAGTGAACGAAACAGAATGGCGAGTTGTCCGCACCGTGCCAAATAACGTTCAGGGCAACCCCATCTCCTTCCCCGGATACACGTAGGTGTTTGCCACCACCACCGCCACCACTCAATCTTGCCGTCGGAATACACGGGCGGAGGGAGGGAGGATAGAACCCAATCACACCGGACCCGCGTTGGGGTACGGAAGGCCGCCGGAGGCACATGGACGAGGTGGACTTGAGACGGGGTGTGCAAGAGGATAAAGAGAAAGGCGGTATCGTAGCAAAACGCGTGTCGCCTTGCTGTGTGCGACTCACGCCATAACACAGCCTCGCTTGTTTATGTGGGGTGTGCTAGAAACTAAACTCGTCAGTATTGTATGGACGGAGGTGAAAAAGAAATACAGGTTTTGGGTGATGGTGTTGAAGGCGACAGAGAAGCAGGGTAAAGGCGGAGAGAGAGGAAAAGGAAGGGGAAGGGAGGGACCATGTCGGGATGGTTGGGGTTTCGGAAGGAAAGGGGGGGGTTGGGCACCGGTAGCGCGTTTCTTATCCAATGGTATGCGGCTGTCCGGGTAACCGAGGTGACTCAAGCCACACTCTCACTTCCACAGAATAAATAAGCTTTGAGATCACGTGGGAATCACCAACCACCCAAGCACGGTGCGGCCGTTCAAGAGCGGGGTCCAGAAACGAGTGGCTGAAATGGGAAGAGAGATGTGAAGCGGGGAAAAAGGGAAGAAAGATCCAACCCCCTCTTCCATCACTCGATTCACAAAATTTCCGCAAGATGTGATAGTTTACGATATCCCTCCCGTGTCCCCCATCCAAATCATCCAAATCTTGTTCGTTCGTTCGTCGTAACAAACCTCAGCCGCCATAGGGCCCCCAACTCCCCGCCTTCATCGCAAAAGCCCTCATCATCGCAAAAGCCCTCATCATCATCATCATCGCGTTTCCCTACATGCGATCCACTCAATCGATATGATAGGACCAAGAAAAGAAGAAGAAGAAAAGAACAGGAGCGAGAGAAAGGCGATCAAGCAAAAGAAAAGAAGGAAAAAAAAGACAACCTAAGTTATTCCTGCGGATCAACCACGTCAGAGTTCGAGCTCACGGCGCCACTCCCCCCACACGAGCCAATACAATCGCAGGGCGGCACAGGACTCCTCGTTCCCGGGCTATTTTCAAGGAGAAAAAAAAAAAAAAAAAGAAAAAGAGAGGGTAAGCCATGCTCCACGTTTTCAAGCTCCGTGCCCTTGTTACCGGATTTTCATCTTTTTTTTTTTTAAACCCTCACTGCTACTACAAGGAATGCTGGAACCACAGTTGTGTTATCATAGCCGAAAGTGTACGCGCAGAACAACGCACAAGAATTATGCACTACGGTATATACGTATCAGTTACAGCCCCGATAAGATATTTCTGCCCTTACTTCACCTAAATGTTGTTGTTGTAAAAGACGGGGGAAAAGGCATTCAGTTTCCCGGTGAAAATGGCTGGGCCCTTGTGGGGGAGAGGTAAAAAATCGCAGTGGTTACCGGTATCATAGATGGATGGAGAGGGGATGGGAAGAAGGTGAACGGGAGGAAGGGAATACGGCAAACCGGTGTGAGGGTGAGCAAACTAGCCAGCCGGCGAGCAAGTGCCGCTGTAGAGAGGTCGGGATGGGTGAATGGGTGCCTTCCTCTTGCCTTAGACTATCATACCCTATCATACCGGTATTGCGGTAACAGCGAACGAACAAACAAACAACTCTAGTTCGTTAGGACGATACCCAATCTCGTTGGCCGCGCAACAGCAAAAGTGTGAGGGTGATATGGAGAGAAGAAAAGGAAAAAAGAACTCCACTTTCCATTACCCATCGTAATTCTCAAAGGTACCCCCCCCCCCAGCACATCTTTTCCCAGGCCAATGAGCTGTGACCTACTTGCCTGCAGCGCTGCTCGAGCGCTGCATTTCTCACTCTTCAGGGAGCGCTCGAGTGAAAGAGATGGGTTAACTCATGTATCATACCGTACTTTACGGATACACCTATGATGCAACAGCACTGCAAAAGTACCATCGACCAGCATGCCCACGGCCACGGACGGATAGTAAAGAGGATGGTGAAAGGAAGGGAACTCTAATACGCTGTTCCATCTGCAAGGTAATTATGCAAAGGCAAGTATGCATCATACTGGTAGGTGCCTCTGGAGCAACGCAGCTGGTATCGTCCTCAGTCGGTCAGTTGTAAGGGTAAGGAGCCCTCAGCGCTCGGCTGCAGTGCTCTGGAACGGGGAAGGAGTTGGGGTTCAGGGTGAGTGAGGGTTTGGCTTGGCTGTTTGAAGTTGCACATACAGTAACATGACGATGGTGATGATGATGATGGTGATCTGTCCGGTCGGGCGGTCGGGCGGTCGGTGGAGGAAGAAGGACGGAGCGGAGGGGCATCGGTTTAATAGTCGGATGAGACAGTACCGGCACGGCGCGAGTGAAAAATAATACCTTTGTCAAAAGCATCCGACACGGAGCGGAGATGCGGTGCGGTCTACGGGTATCGTGCAAAGTATCATACTTGTACCTCGGTGCGCCTTTTCCTTGGTGCTGTACGCCCATGATACTGAAACAATTTTCGCACCAATCAGTCGAGGTGGAATGAGTTTCTCGTATTATGTAGGCAGGATACGGAAGCTACGGTAAGCGTTACACCCACAAACGACCCAATGGCCCCCATCCAACCGATAAATAGATAGACACCGCATAGTACGGTACTTGCTTGTACTCGAGCACAGCTTGACTACCGGGAGAGTGCAGTGCAGAAAGTATCGTGCGAGTAGATAAATAAGCTGAGCTCTCTCTGAGTCGTTCCGCTTTTGCACGAGGAATCGCCGCGCCGAATTGAATTGTATGAGTTCTTCTCGTTTGATGGGGAGGAAGGAAGCTGTGCGGCCATCGTTACTAACGACATCATACTGTAATGCCAGAGTACCGGCAGACCACTCCTCCCCGCCCCCTCCGCTGATGGATATATAAGCAGACTCTCTTCGTCATGGAGATGATTTTTTTCTTTCGATCCCCGGGGCGCACCCCTTCCAGCTATCATACGTCGTCGTGCATTTCGAATTTTTCGATAATTCAGGTGTAAAGTAAAGAGACACTCACAGAGATTATGCCTGGACCTTTTCTTCTTCTTTCCTTTTTTTTCTTTCTTTTCCCTCTGTGAGCCTACGATGCCAATATATATCCATGAATTGCACAAAGCGATCAAAGCATAGGGGATTTTCCCTTTCCAATCTTACGCAGAGATAGTCGGTTTCACGACCCACCCAGCAACACTTCCGAGAAAACTCAGTTCGAAGACGGGGGGGGGGGAAGGGAAGGAGGGGGAGGAAAAAAATAAAAAAAAATAAATGAGTACGGCACTCGAGTAAATGACTCAAGTGGGACATAAAATGGGAAAAAATTTTCACCGTGTCGTTTAGCAGTCACTCCTTCCTTCCCGGCGAGCACATGGACTTTTTTCGCTTGGATATCGGGGCATATGCGTGCGATCTGTGTGATGAGGAACTCTGTGAGAGTGTGATGAAGAAGAAAATATAAACATATCAAACTGGGCTTGCAATTTCTACGGTTCACAAGTGTTACAGCTACAAGTACGGTAATGGGCCGGATAGGCAATTGATGGGGTGTGGTGGCGACTCTGGCAAGGTTGGAAGTTTAGAAAACGGTAGGGAAGAGAAAGCATTGGGGGTCAACATGATGAAAGTGTGTGAGCATCTCTACTTGTAGAGTAGAGAACTCGCACGGAGGATCTCTCGTTTGAGCTCTTGGCGGGTTGTATTTTCTTTCTTCTTAGTGCACTCATTCCGGACCCGGCTGCCTGGAAAAGGGGGCAAGCGGCGAGTAAGGAGTGGCTTCTCCCTTTCTTTCCTTGTCCCGAGCGCACAGAGGTTCCCAACGGTTACCGATTTCTCTATTCTCTACTGTACTGTACTCGAGTACCGTACTCGTACCTTTCTTTTCTTTTTCTTTTTTCCCTTTCTTTCTCATCTTTTGCCCAAAGCATGGCGGGAGCTGTGTTACTTGTACTGAGAAACACGCTAGAGAAGTGAGCTGGTTGGATGGTCGGTCACCCTTGGCGACAAAATTCTGCGCCTATTTAAAATTAGTTCATTAAGTCTTTGCAATACCGCTACGAGTACAGTACCGCTATCCCAGCCAGCGGGTTTGAAAGTTTGTGTGTGTGTGTGTGGTGGAGTGGCGAGTTGCCAATGGACGGGATACCGTAAATTTACGGTACCCGAGGGAATTGGTTGTCCTGTCTGTTCCCTCTGCGAGGGCCGTTTATCGGTATGAAGGGCGGTTGGTTAGTCAAGCAGAGCATCAGGAGGGAAAGAAGGGGGAGGGGGAAAGTGAGTGAGAACTAGTGAAAGAAACGAGTCTACCGGCGAGGGGAGTTGGAAGGGGCGAGAGCTGGAAAGCAGTCTTCCGCTGAAAAAGGCGATGCGGCCTTCCTGGTAGGTTGGGATGGGATACCGGTATGGTGCGGTAGATGGGTACGCTGGACGGGGATGGGAGTGATTGTTGTCGCCGTTTGAAGGAATGATTTCATCGCGATAGGATGAACAGGGAGAGGGAGAGACCCAGAAATCTCCACTGGGGGGGGAGGGGCGAAGAAGGATGAAGATGAGCTGACAAATGGTGCAGCGCTGGCTCGTGGTAAATTGCGGCTTCTAATTGTATTTTTATTTCTTCCCTTACTGTGCAAGTGCGGCAGTGACGGGTGAGCGAGGGGGCTGCGCAGGTGTAAAGCAAGTATGTCCGCTCGAGTATTGGTCGGTTGCGGGCGGGCGTAGCAGATGCCCATTTTTGGGTACGGTATCATACGTGAGTTACCGCATCATACTCGAACGCCGGGGTAATCGTACGGTGCTCCAACAGTGGGGATGGGGACAGTGAGGGAGAGAGACAATGGCCCCTCTTTTTTTGGGGGGTCGTGTTACAGCACGGCTACCAGCTGTACGAGTGGGTACCGGTTCTCACTGCACTGAGGCACTCGAGCACCGTACCTAGTACCGTACCTCCTGCTGTTCCGCCCTTCCTGTGCCGGCATTGGCTGATTGGAAACAGTGAGGGACATTAATAACAGGGGGTTAGGTGAGGGAAAGAGAGAGTTCCTTGCTCCTTGCCTTATCCATACCCTTCCGCCCACTCGTTTTGGCAGGAAGATTGCGCATCCGGGATCAAAGCGTGAAGCAACACACACACCAATGTCGACACGGGCAAGAGAGACCAAATTTTAAAATTTCCTCACTCGCTCACTCGCTCTCTCCCTCTCTCCCTCACACTCGCGTGCACACGCATTTGAGCGGTAGCGTACCAGAAACGAATATCATACAGCACTCGTACAGTATACAGTGCTCGAGTAACACCTGCTCGGGCATGAGATAACTCATGGTGCACTTGCAGGGAGGGGAGGTGAGAAAGGGGGCAGGGGACAAAGTGTGCGCGGCACTCTGGGCACCGGCACTGGTGTGTGTGTGTGTGTGCATGGGTTGAGGGTGTGGTCTCTGAAAATTTTGCGCCCCCCCCCAAAAGGTATTGGATTTGCTTTTTTTCTGGTCTATGAGTCTCTTTTCTGCTATCATACCTCTCCTCTGGTGGTGTGGGAAGCCTCCCTGGGCCCATTTTTCCCTCTCCTCCTCGCCCAGGAGGAACTGGTGTGACCGAGTGGACCCGATTTGCTGTGGCCGTGACCCGGTCACAGGGTGATTCGTGTGGCCGCCACCGTGGTGAACCCAGTGTATGATACTGTATAATTACCGGCAAACCCCCCCCCCCATGGTCCCGCGCTTCCTCCTCTCCCTTTTCTCCCTCCCATCGAGTCCGTTACTCACAACTTCCATCATCGTGCATCCCAAGGTTCGCTACTCGCGACATTTTTGCACACTCTCACCCTACGTCCACATAACCGAGGGACCTCGCTTCCAAGTTGGATCGCCCAGTCCTTAACCTTCTCATAAAAGACAATTGATAATTGATATCCTCAGCGCTCTCGCTGCTGCTACTTATCCGCTTTACTTACATGTTAGAGATACGGGAAAGAGATCCAAACACCTACCCTCTCTAGCTTATAGCGTCCTGAAGAAACATTCGAGACGCCTCCACCATCTCCCATCCCGCATTCCACGCCGAGAAACGAGCGGAGAAAGAACAGCAACAACAACAACAAAAACAACAGCTTGATACGAAAACAGCAGCAGCATGCAACAATTTGAGCAATCATCCTTCGCGAGTCCATTCTACCCCCCGGGATACGGTTACAGTAGCCCTCCACCTGGTATGCATTCGGCGTCGAATTTCTACCGAGAGGGTTTTGGAGCCTCTATCCCGACACCGGCCGCCTCGCCACGCACCCCCAGCTCGAGCAGACGCAGGAGTTCCCAGCACCCGGAGTTCATGGGTTCCGAGCATATGGGTGCCAAGCGGCCATCGTCTTCCAGACGGCCTGGCCATGAGCATGCCGAGTTTTCCCACGAACAGTACAGCACCGCTTCTCCCCGCCCGGGCGTGCAATACAGAGGCGCGCCCCCTTACATGCACACCCCTGTGCACACCCCTCCCCCCTCATCCCACGCCCATCACAACATGCCCAACCTCTACTCTTACGTACCAGGCGGCTTCACGCAACAGCAGCCCGAATACGTAAGTCGTCCCGAATTTCCTCATTTCCATTATTCCTATTATTCTCGTTCCTCTCACTACCCTTCTCCTCCTCCTCATTCCTACTATCAGGATTCCGCAAGCCGTAGAGAGTCTCGTCGATATAGGCATACCTCGCGTCGTGAAGCTAGCCGTCATTCTAGCCGCCCTTACAAGAATGATCACAATACTTACTCTGGTACTAATGGATACTCGTACGATGAACAGTTCTCCGCTCCTACCCCTGGCCCCCAATCCCCTCCACCTCGTGAGCGGACCAGATCACGAACTCATGCTCACAGACGCGAGGCCACTTGGTCTGGCGATCATTCTCCCCGCTCCTCTGCCAAGCCTTCCATGCCGCCTAGGGCAAACACTGACCCTTCCACCATCGATGCCGATGCCATCCGTAGAAAGGCAGCCAGTCTTGGCATTCCGGCCGATTACTCCTTAAAAAATTGGGATCCCAATGAGAGACCCGTTATACTTTTGGGATCCGTGTTTGACGCTAACTCCCTTGGCGAATGGATCTTCAACTGGACAAAGTACCACCACGGCAGGTCGCACGATGCCACCAAGATTGCGGGTGGGCTTTGGGGATTGTTGATCGAGTTGAGCTCCAAGTTGAAGAGGTCGAGAGAGTTCTACACCCAGATCAAGGCGAAGGAGAACCGGGAGATTTTGGATGATTTCATGGAGAGCGGCGAGAGGCTTTGGTCAAAGTTGAAGGATCTCCTCAAGGCTTGTGAGGAGTACATGTGGAGGGGGGCTCGCGGTGTCGCCTCGCCGCGTCCAGAGGAGGGCAAGACGGTTCAGATGGGCAAGAAGTCCGGAGCCGAGTTTGTCGATGCCATGTTTAACGGCGTTAAGGAGTGGGAGCGTACCGAGAGATTGATGAGGGGTATGGGGACATGGTGCCAGCGTTTTGAAGTCAACTGCGAGGAAATTCTCCGTCGTCCAGATGCCTAGGGGGGGGGATGACAGTACGAAACGATCTGAAGTGGGGTTTTGGCGGGCGTTCCTTTAATCGTTCTCGTTGGGGAAAACTCGGAAGGAACGCGGAAAGTTTTTTTGGCGAGGTGGTTTGAATTCCTTTTTAGATTTGGGTGCTTCTCCTTTTTATACCCTTTATCATTCTTGTTGTTTTCACTCTCCTCAATTTCTTTTTTCTCCTTCCCTTTCTTCTTAACTAATTTTTGCCCTTCTACTCTTGTCTTTTGTATACCCTGGTTTTTCTTGTTACCTGTTTGATCCCGTTCATTCTCCTTAGGTTTTGGTAGGGGGTATGGCTTCTTTTTCTCCTTTTCCTCTTCACTTTAAAAGCAATTGGGCTGTACTATTAGTTTCTCATATCTTGTTCCACGGATCCATTCATGTTATACAGGGTTTTTGTCTTTCTCTCAATTCTGTCGGGTTCTGGGCTTTCGGTTTTTCTTTTTCAACAGGATTTATGGGAAAAAGTTCTTGTTTTTTTATCTTTTTTCCTCCATTTCTTTTTACATATATATTGGGATTCTTTTTTTCTTTCTTCGGATTCATCTGCATATTGGGGTTCACTTAAAAAAAATCTCTAGCATGCATATGGGAATGGATTGGGAAAAAAATTATAGGTTTGGGTGGAATTATTTTTGATTTTTGTTGTTTCTGAGATACCCCTTTTTCTTTTTTTTCTTTTTTTCCTTTTTTTTCCTTTCTTTTGTGGCTGGTCTTTGGGTCGGTTGAAGGAGAAGCGGTCGGGGGGAGGTAGATGAAAGGAAGGAAGGATGGATGGATGGGTGGGGGAGGGGAGGGGAGGAGTGCAGTGGCAGGAAACACTCGGTATTGCACGATGCAATGCAAATACACTGTTACAACCATGTGGAAGGTGGGCTGAAAGGATGGAAGGATCGGAAGGGAGGTGCAGTGGTAGGAAACCAACATGAATTTGCAACATGGCAAAGCAAGATCACTGTCACAGGCTGGCTGGCTAGCCCCGCTATTACTATTGTTGTCGTCGACGAGACGGGAGAGAGAGAGAGAGTTATGAACAATTTCCTTGCGTCTCCAAAGTCTAATGTAATATTTTTTTTTATATTTCCTTTGTCACTATCTATCTACGCAATTTTATTTATGTTATATCAAATGTGTCTGTTTTTTGTTGAAAAGGAATCCCCCTCCCCTCACCCCTCCTCCCTCGCCCCTCTTCCTCTTCCCCGCTTTCCGATTTTATTTTTATTTCCCCTATTTCTTTTGGTCGGGATCTACAGAATGTATTCTACTACTAACTCCCTCCATCTATTATTGTATGTACGGTATGTAACGTTCTGTAGCCTAGTTTAATTGTTAATGTGAATATCATGGTTTTTTTTTACTTTTTTTCTTGTTCCTCATCATGGAATGATTTACCCCGCTGCTACCCACCCATTCAACAAGCACTCCACTCACCAGCCAGTGGGGTCAATCCTTCACCAGCTTCAGCTTCACAGCCCACACCCATCGTAGGGGGGTAAGTTGAGGTATGATATGATAGGTAGTCGATTATCATAAAGCCTTCCCATTTGCGCCCCAATGGAGCTGACCGCGTGCAAACAACGTCATAGGCGAATCCAGCCACAAACGCCCATCACCTTTATTAACTTGTACCGCATCTTCGCACAATCAGGGCATTATGACGCTTTTTCGTCGGTGGATGTGCGGGCGGGGCAACATACGAAGCCCTTTTTTTTTTTTTTTTT
>PYWC01000058.1:411362-473749 GCA_003182015.1 Tuber magnatum
GGGGGGGGGGGTAAATGATGGGTTTGGTGGTGTCTGGTTTCGCCATTTACAGTAGAGTATTGTGCACTTTGCAATGGACTGGGGTTTGGGTATTGACGAAGTGGGTGCTAAGTTATGCCTGTGGTGGTCTTAACACCACAGATTCTCGGGTTTCTCTCAGATGTTCCCGATTTGCCCAGTGCCAATATAGCGGTCAGCTCTTCGTCATGCTTTCTCACTCGATGTTCCTGGACATAATTTAGCAAGGCTTTCCGTGCCTGGCCGGGAGTTTTTTTTTTTTTTTTTGTTAAAACGTCATTTTCATTGTTTAAGGTGAAGGAATCGTTTAAGGGACAACCTGGCTAGCGGGGAAACTCTATAGCCTATGTCACACGGCACGGTGGCACCCCTAAAATCAGACGGGAAAAGTGCACGGAGAGAAATATATATATATATATTTTTTTATGTGTGTGCCAAGAGTGATCCGGTAGGACGGGAGAAGGGTCTACCGGTAAGCTGGAGAAAATGTTAAACAAGCCCGGTAGCCTAAAAACTCTTGCTATTTACGAATAGGTTGTCGGTGGGAATGGCCGCATTAGCCCGTGATGGGTTTGATTTAGCAAGGTTAATCGAATTGCGAGGATTGGTTGATTTATTACGTGGTACCTTGCAAAATATACAGGGAAAAGTGTATGGAGAGAGAGACCTTCAAGTGTCCAGCCTTACCGGGGCGAGCAAGGAGGCAAGAAAAAAAAGTAAGGCCGACGCTACCGATTCGCCCAGGGTAGGAACCATAGTGTGGTGTGGTGAGTTGTGGCAACGATGGAGGGGACGTGGACCATGCTTGACTTGTCCAAGTGACTGGAAAGGGAAAGAAGGGTGAGGGACTTACTAAGAGTATAATTGATAACTTCACTGTGCCAGATTCTGCGAGAACTACAAAACTTGGGCATGTGGACATAAAACTTTAGTGTCAAGTCACCAATGAAAAAAAAAAAAAAAACCTTTTTGGGGGTTTTTTCGCCAAAATTTCCTTTATCATATGGGAAAACACACTTCAAGTTTAGTTACTATAGCCTAGTATATATACTCCCGGAAAAGAATAAATTATTACAAACTCTCAAGTGTAGAAGCTAACCGCTTCTCCACTAGATATGGCGATTTCCATTACTCGAAACTCTTTTGCGACTGGGTCTTATGTTACTTTGTTCTGCGACTCTGTTCTGATACTGGACGAAAATCCCGCTTTCGGTAGTCCCCTCCAGTCTGCGAGAGCATAATAACATTGTTTCTCTTTATTTCAATCATTTCCTATTACGACTCCAACGGACAATGTATATAAGTCTCGATTCATGTCCAAATGGCCCCCGGGTCTATATTTTGGTGGGGGGGACGAGAAAAAGGAATTGAAAAAAATAAAGGAACGACAAATGTGCAAGGGGGATTTAAGTGGGAGTAAATATGATGGAAATTTCAAGCCGCTCCGGCTTATCTCAAGGCAATAGGAATAGCCCCCAACCAGTGGCAAACCCTAGATTATAAACAGAAACTGGCAAATCCTAACATGACTACAGAATCCGTAGAGAGGATTAGACGGATATGTGGTGTGTGATTCTGATTGCATATGATTTCCTTCCACTAAGAAAGTATTTATGCCGAGCTTCTGCAGTAGACCTACCCTGGAAGGAAAGGAGGGACGGTAGCTGTCACAGAGCGGGGTTTTAAACTGCGGGAGGGGGTTGGACGGGGATGAGAGGAGGGAGGCAGTGGTGGTGATAGACATATGGGGCTGTTGCAGTCCTGGCGGAAATGGCACACAGGCTATCCGTATTCGAGGGCGTCAATGCCTCCTCGTCCTTAGGGCGTGCTGGGTGTGGCAGATGCTCGGGTCTGAAATAGCGCTATCACTCCCGCAAAGCCGCGCTTACTGGCCCACCAAAGTGGTGTTCGGCCGAATTTGTCTGGGTAATCGGGGTTGACATCGCCCCGTCCGAGTAGTATTTTTGCTACTGCTTCGTGCCCATTCCAAGCTGCACGATGGAGTGGTGTTTCGCCGTTGTTGTCTGGTTTGTCAGGGTCGACGTCGTCCCGTCCGAGTAGTGTTTTCACCACTCCCTCGTGCCCATTCCGTGCAGCACGATAGAGTGGTGTTTCACCGCAGTTATCCGGTGTGTTGGGGTTGACGTCGCCCCGTTCGAGCAGTATTTTCACCATTCCCTCGCGCCCATCCCGTGCAGCACGATACAGTGGTGTTTTGCTACTCCTATCGGGTTTGTTAGGGTCGACGTCATACCGTCCGAGTAGTACTTCCACCACTCTCTCGTGCCCCTCCCAAGCAGCACGGTGGAGTGGTGTTTGGCCGTTGTTGTCTGTTCTGTCAGGGTCGATGTCATCCCGTCCGAGTAGTGTTTTCACCACTCTCTCGTGCCCATCCCAAGTGGCACGATGGAGTGGCGTTTCGCCGTTGTTATCTGGCTTGTTAGGGTCGACATAATCCCGTCCGAGTAGTATTTTCACCACTCCCTCGTGCCCGCTCTGAGCAGCACAACTGAGTGGTGTCCGTCCGAACACATCTGGTTGGTTGGGGTTGACGTCGCCCCGGGCGAGTAGCATTTTCACCACTCTCTCCTCCCCGCCCCAGGCAGCATTATGGAGTGGTGTTTTGCCGTTATTATCTGGTTTGTTAGGGCCGACGTCATCCCGTCCGAGCAGTATTTCCACCGCTCTCTCGTGCCCATCCCAAGCAGCACGGTGGAGCGGCGTTTCGCCATTGTTATCTGGTTTGTTAGGGTTGACGTCGTCCCGTCCGAGTAGTATTTTCACCACTCCCTCGTGTCCGTTGTCAGTAGCACGATAGAGTGGTGTTTCGCCGTCGTTATCTGGTTTGTTAGGGTCGACATAATCCCGTCCGAGTAGTATTTTCACCACTCCCTCGTGCCCCCTCTGAGTAGCACAAATGAGTGGCGTCTGTCCGAACACATCTGGTTGGTTGGGGTTGACGTCGTCCCGGGCGAGTAGCATTTTCATCGCTCTCTCCCCCCCGCCCCAGGCAGCACTATGGAGTGGTGTTTTGCCGTTGTTATCTGGTCTGTTAGGGTCGACATCGTCCCGCTCAAGTAGTAATTTCACCACTCCCTCGTGCCCGCTCTGAGCAGCACAGCTGAGCGGTGTCCGTCCCAACACATCTTGTTGTTCGGGGTTGACATCGTCCCGGGCGAGTAGCATTTTCACCATTCCCACGTGCCCAAGACAAGCAGTCCACCAGAATGGTGTTTGGCCATGCCAACCTGGTGTGTCAGGACTGACGTCGTCCCGCCCGAGCAGTATTTTCATCGCTTCCTCATGCCCATTTAAAGCAGCCCACACGAGAGGTGTGTTGCCTACACAGTCAATTTGGTTGATATCACATCCTTCCACCTCTACCAAACCAGATACAATCTCAGCAATCCCGAAGACGGATGCACAATGCAGACCACTGAACGGGGAGAGCTTATTGAAGTCAAAACCGTACATGTACCTTCTCTGTGCTTGTAGAAGGGTTTTAATGGATATGTGGTCATTATAATCGGCGAATAGCTTCAGCGCAAGCGATTTCACGCAGTTCGAGAGGTTCCGTTTTGCGTGGACTCCCCAATATAGAGAAGAATATTCGAGAAAGGATGTGTACTGGAGATCAGGAGAGGAATTGCTCGAAAGAGCCTTGACCTGCTGGGAATTTAGATAACTTAAGCAGGTTTCTGCCATTGCCGAGTGTGCTGCAGCAAAAAGTCCGGGGTGAGCACGGAGGTATTCTTGAAGCGTGAAGTGGATTAACCGGACCGTGGAAGCCTCCTTGTCCACCGAAACAAGTCCCTGACAGGAGGCTAACACTGTCCCTATGGAAGGAACATTGTCGGTGTTGAGATTCGGCGACCCTATTTCAACTGACAGGGCGTGACACAATTCATCGGGCTTCAAGGGCCGCTCCGAGTGAGAGATCCACATCAAAGTTGACATGCCAAGTCCCGATTTCTGCCCACCCTGTCGCTTTATACGATTCACCGTTGCACCATAAGCATCCTCCAGCCCCACGCCATCGGTCATTGCACCCAGCTTTTGTCGCCTGCGATGGATTGTGGCTTCTTGCAGGATCGCATCAATATTCAGCGAGACGAGCAGGAATCTAGTTATGTATCTGTTAGCGGATAACTTGAGGTAGTTTCCCGGTGTCGTTGTTTGTGCTTACATTTCCGAAATATCTTCAGGAATTTTCTTCAGGATGTCTGTCTCCAGACTACCGTCCATCGCGTCCGGGTTTGTGTCCTCAGCCAGCCTGGTATGAAGATATCTAATGATGTCATCTCTCTTGGTACTTATCGATACGCTTGTTACTCTTCCAGGAAGACCCCTTCCAATCTCTGGTTGGATGTGTTGTCTTCCGGTCACGAATATTCGGGTGCCAGGAGACTTTTGAAGGATTTGATTTAGCGAATCAAGAATCTTGACTCGATATCTTGCCACGCATTCATCCAGAGCATCTATGCATATGAATGTGCGCTTTTCGGAAGAGGTAGTCTGTAGCATCTTCACAATATCGGCAAGTTGTGGTGCCCGTCCACCAAGGACCTTTTTCTGGTCCTCATAGGCTTGGGCTATTTCCCTCGGCGTCTCTTCTAGTCCGCCCACAACCTGTTTGAGTAGGGCGCCCAGCATGCTCGTCGACGACTGCTCCTTCTGAACGGCGTAGTCAAAGTAAAAACACGCAACGGCGACATTTTCTCCTCTGGCCCGATCGCACAAGCTGTCTATCACCAATGAGCTAATATCGTAGCTTGTCAGCACTAGCCCTTTTTCTTCCATATCTCGGGGTTCGTCCTTGTTACCTAATAAAAGTTTTGCCAACCCCCGGATCTCCGTAGCAAAACAAAACTGCGTTATCGGATTCACCTTCCCCACTGCCAGCGTACCAGCTTCTAAATTTCTCTGTTTGCAGGAGCCATTCCCCTACATGTTCGACTCGACGATCTTGAATGTCCTGGTGCCGTAACCTAGGATCTAGTGGGGATAACCAGGTCAGGATATCAGATCGGCCGTCGGTAACGGTAAAGTTATTCGTGACGGTTGTGTTCAAAGAGTTGATATTGTTACTGTATGATTGGGACATTTTCTGTTTTTGCTGCTTGGGATGTTGTGGATGATGGATGATGGAGCCACTTGGCCTGGGATTCCCGGGGCTGGAGAAAAGCGGGGTCTTTGTGGAACCTTGTGGGTGAAAGGAAATGCACCCACCCCTCGTTATGTGTTATCGTGAGGTACAGTACTGTACGCTTTCCTACATAAATGACCGGAGAGTAAGAAAATTCTTGGAACGTAATACCGTTCGATAGCTGAGTTAAGTAGGGATTAGAGGAGGCACTGGATATGCTGATGTGTAATTTAGTCTGTTATCGCGGCCTGGGATAATCCGGGATCCTATATTTACCGCTAAACTAACGAACCGAGACAGAAGGGTTAATCTCCCTTGGACAACTATGAAAGGAATTGACATAGAGGAGGGGGAGGGCAGTGGACTAGGAATCTGGAGGCGAGAGCTAAATTTGGTACCGTAATAACTTGAATACTTGGGCCGTGTGCTAGTGGTACTGTGTTAGTCTAAAATCCCCCCTCTCCTGAGAGAGGTCGAAAACATAGTATTTTCACCACTCCCTCGTGCCCCCTCTGAGTAGCACAAATGAGTGGCGTCTGTCCGAACACATCTGGTTGGTTGGGGTNGGGGGGGAAGCCCAGCGACATAGCACACAGTCCAATTGTTTAGGTTTCTACTGTAGGGCCGCTCGTCACCCCCCTATTCGTTGTCCTCTCTGCAATGTTACCACATCGACGACACTCTTAGCATCCTGTGCTGTGCTCTACCCCAAGGGATAAACCAAACTACGATGATTAGCACAGTAGGTGTAAAAAAACTTGGCTCTGCTTTGGTCCGGTCATAAGCGCTGCTACGCACGAGCGCTATTGTCCCCAAGCAGGTAACTTGGCTAGCACCACACTTTCCACGGCTGGTATATGGCCGTCACAGACCATCACTCATCTGAGTGACCGAGTGCGAGGTGTCTCACTGGAAGTCTGCGTAGCACAAGATACGATACGATACGATATAGTGGTGCAATAACTTGCCGTAAACTTACCAGCCGCCGTTAGTCAGGCCAATATAACAGAAGGCTTTGGAACCCAAAGGAGACGTGGGACGGGAGGAGGAGTGTCTTACTGTGGAGAGGAGCAAAAGGAAAACGAATTCATGCGTTTAAATACACAGTTAACCTCCTGAATTCCGGTTGTTAACATCGTGGATCAAGCTTGGCTCCTCCTTGGTAACGCACACCTGCACACAATCCTGGTATGCTACCAAAGCCTCATCCTGGAGTCTTTTGTCAAAATGTCCTCGGTTCTCTGCGAGATGGGCAATCCAGAGTCCTCTTACAAGGAAACTTGATTTATCAGCACTTCTGCAACACGAACTCCTGTGGCAAAAGACACTATTACCCGATATTAAAATTTAATTTAATAGTCCGAGATACCATTTTCTGGAATTGTACCTTATAAGCTGTAATTTGCGGCACGGTATTGGCTGCTTACAATACTATAACTAATCTCTCTATGCGCCTAGGGATGCATGCCGTGATATCCAGCAGTCCACACACTGGTGGTCAAAAGAAGCGGAGATTACGGCAACAGCTACTTACCCCGGTTCAGTGGGGCACCCTCGGTAGCGGTTTCACCGGCCAACCTGAGCATGGGCGGAATGGAAAAATACGCCGGAGCACGCTGAATACTGGCCTCCAGGGTCGTCCGTGCAGGTGATCTGCATATCGGACAATGTATGAAGGGGTTGCCTGCATTGAGAGTTTTTCGAGATTGTATGGTACGGTATCATACCGTACCCGTAGGCCGGGACTTGGCTTCGCTGTTGGAAGGCTCCTTACCGTGTTAGTTTTTCTTGATGAGCAAGGCTTCTCGGGTGAAAGTTGTGGACCGCATCCCAACCTCATCTTCATGCTCTGTCCTGGAGGGAAGTGGCTGGGAGGGATGATCTCTTCACTAAGCCATGTCCATGGTGGAAAGCAATCACCGCCATGCTTTAGTGAACAGCTGGCTTTACGCCGCTTTCCACGAGCGTCAGGAATACCCGGTTCATATTTTTTCCCCTACCCATGTGGTATCTAATGTATAATCGCATAAATGCGATTGCTACGGTATGATATGCAGTCACCCGGCTGCCGGGCTATTTATACACCCCGCCGCGCAAACAGATCTCACGACCTTGGTTTCTTTCCTATTAATTGCAACCTGGGTCCGGGCCCGCAAGCCCTCTAATGCCAGGAGGGAAACAATATTCCTGATTATCGTTCACCGTGCCCCTTCCACCCTGCAATGTGCGCGCATGAATGGGAAAATGGCTCAGACACTAAAACTTCCTGTGCAGTGTTTTTTGATTATAAAAGCTTTACTGCGTATCAAGCTTATTGAATTTAGTATGGTTCGAGAAGGCCAAAACGTGCACAAGGCTGAAAAATAAGTGTTACGTGGCTGTGCTGCATGAAATGCCAAGACCTCATGTTTAGGGTTAGATTTTTCAGAACCAGGATTTGATGTAAAGAGTTTTAAGTAGTATATTAACTTTCTACTTTGTGTAAACCTATGTTAAAATTTCTCAAAACCCTACTTTTAAGTCTAAGTCACCTGACCCACATACTTAAATGCTGTGGCTGATATAACACTTTTTAGCCTTTTTCACCAAAAATCCAACTTTTCAAATGCTATAGGCAAGTTATTGGAAGATGGAATTACCAAAAAAAAAAACCTAGCTATTGTTCTTCTTTATCTTCTCTTTAATAGCTAGGTTTTTCATTTCAATTGATTTCATAGTGGTTGAGCCTATAGAATTTGAAAATGGTGAAATTTCTCGTGCACATTTTGGCCTTCTCGAACCATAATGTGTCTAACTCCGCTCGTCGGCTGAAAATTAATACCGGTATATTGAGATAAAATACTGATATCTAGCCCCGTGTAGATTACCGTGGTAAATTGTGGTTCCCGTATCCCTTTCCAGATAGTAAGTTAACATATGGGGTTAATGACACGATAAACTTTAAATGTTGCTAATTGAGGAAGTTTTTTTCTTATTCAACGGTTGATATCTCGCAGCAGAATCTATAGTTCACTTCGTGCAGCGGACAACAATACAATATTATCATACCAATATCACTTCCATGGCTGGGGCGATCATTTACCTCACTCGGGGAACTGTAATATCGCTTCCTTCGCGGTCCTGAGGACTTGTTGGAGGGGCACGTTGATTGCCACAGGTGCCCCATTTTTTGCCTCATGGCTCTTGTCCGCAGCCTGCCGCCGGAGTTGCCTGTCAACCCCAGAGCGCCAAGAGCCCCAGCGCGTTGCCCTGTCACGAGAGTTGCGGTCTCCGCATGGATCTCTCGCAACACCCAAATAAACACCGACATCACCCGTCCACCACCACCAAGAATCCCCCAATGCCGCCGAAACGTAAAGCCCCGGGCTCTGTGAAGGCATCTTCAGCCAAACGCATACGTACCACCGCGGGCACGCAATCACCAAACGAGCCCGAAATCGGGGACTCCATCTCCGTGCTGCCCCCTCCTCTGCCAGCTACCCCATCCGCACCCCGAGAAAATGCGGGTTCCGCTGTAGCTACACCAGCTGCTACTACCACCAAACGAACACGGAGTTCTGGCAAGAAGGATAGTTCCACTACCCCTGGCAGCGCGAAGCCGAGTTCGCGGAAGTCTACCCTCACACCTAGGACTCGGAACACTCCACGGGGAAAAAAGGATGATGATACTGTCGCTGAAGGGGTAGTAGAAGGAGAGGGAGGGGCGGGGGAGGAAGAGGAAGAAGCGGATGCTGGGCCATCGGTAGAAACTACAGATAGGCGGACCGATCCCTTTGATGCACCCTCATCCTCGGGGGACGAGCTTTCAAGGGATCAACCGCAGGTTCCTAAATCTTCTCTGAGAGCGAAGGCGAAGAGCAGGCGACCGAAGATTACTTATAAGACGCGAAAGCCGGTTGTTCAGGCAGGTGGTAGCGATGATGAGATTTCTACAACTAGGTCTTCGCCGGTTCTTCCTACCAAGAAGGTTGTTCCGACGCCTGTTACCCCCGCTACTACTGTTAAGCCACGTTCTCGTCCTCCTAGGACTCAGCGAAAGAGGGCCCTGCCCGCTCCGGAGAATCTCGGTGTTGCACCTGTGGCACCAATGGGACTCGCGTCGGAAGAGGCTACACCGAGTGCCGGGAAGAAGGGAATGAGAGCTAGTGCTGGTAGGAAGCAAATCCCCCGGCAGACTGAAGAGGGCGACATTGAGGAGGCGGAGAAAGAGGAAGAGGAAGAGGAAGAGGAAGAGGAAGAGGAAGAGGAAGAGGAAGAGGAAGAGGAAGAGGAAGAGGAAGAGGAGGGGGAGGACGAGGAGGACGAGGAGGAAGAGGAGGAGGAGGAGGACGAGGAGGACGAGCTGGTGGCACCGCCGCAGGAAGAAGATATCGATGGAGAACATGAGATCGATGAGGACTTTGTGGCTACTGGTGGAACGATTGTTACTTCTGGGCGATCTGCTAGAGCTTTAAGAAAAGAGGAGAGAGAATCGGCGAAGAAGCGGCTATCACTTATGACGCCGGCAAAGGAGACTATGGCTACTTTGGCAGGGTTAGACGATCCCTTCGCTTCGGAGCGACCAAAACGTACCCGTACAGAAATTGTTAGCGAAAATATGGCAGTCCCAGATCCAGCTGCAGACGCTATTCCAGACGCGGACTTGGAACAATTCCCGGTGGAGTCGATCCAGCGATTAAAAAAGAGAGTTATGCCGAAATTGATGGGAAGAAAGCGAAGTAAGCTTGTTGGCGTTTCGGATGAGGAAGGGTATGCACGCAAAACTCGATATCGTTTATATCTGCAAGAGATGCTAACCTCCCAATGGACATGTCCGCCATCTACTTAAACAATCTGTCGCAGCAGGTGAGGGTAACTCGATGTTGATTATTGGGGCGCGAGGCACCGGAAAGACTACGGTAAGATTTTGTACTTACCCGACTTGGTGGACTTAAACTAACACCCACCAGCTTCTGGAAAGTGCTATCTCGGATCTTACAGAGGAGCACAAAGGAGAATTCCTTACAGTCCGTTTGAACGGCTTTTTCCAGACGGATGACAAAATTGCTCTTCGGGAAATATCGCGCCAACTAGGTGTTGAAATGGAGCTCGATGAAAGGGATCAGCCAAAGGTAACGGTTTTCCACTCTTGTCTGGGTCTCTTGTAATCTGACACTTTCCGTAGGCTACCAATTTTGCAGATACACTTTCCTCCATCCTAGCTATCCTTTCCCACCCAGATGAACTCAGAGCACCGGATGGGGAAGGGGAGGAACCAGCGCAAGAGGATCCGTCAAGTACTACTACGACTTTGTCTGTTATCTTTATCCTAGAGGAGTTTGATCTCTTCGCGACTCATCCCCGTCAAACCCTTCTGTACAACCTCTTTGATATTGCACAATCTCGCAAGGCCCCCATTGCTGTTATTGGCACAACGACACGCATAGACGTTGTCGAATCTTTAGAGAAACGAGTTAAGAGTCGTTTTAGTCATCGTACCGTTCATCTCAAGAGTCCCCCCACCTTGAGGGGCTTTTGGGATATATGCAAGGAGGGATTAAGCGTGGATATGGACGAGGTTGACTCGGAAATAAATGGTTCATCAGACGAAGATCGGCGTTGTTTTGAGGCTTGGAATAGTCATATTGAGGTATCGACTGATACCTAAACTTTCTCTTAAACTCCGAAATACTAACAAATGGGACGTAGAATCTCTATAAAAACGATAGACAATTCCAACGGCACTTGAGGCGCATCTACGCCCAGAACAAGGACCCCAAATCGTTTTTCAATAGCTGCATACTTCCATTATCAAGCTCAACCACATCTTTCCCCGCTGGCCCCTCCTTCTCACTGCCCACCAATCAGCTGGGCGAACCGGACAGCATCTTATCGATCCTTGACGGCCTCACCGATTTGGAACTGACCCTTCTCATCGCAGCCGCCCGCCTTGATATTATTTCGGATACGGATACGTGCAACTTCCAGATGGCATATTCAGAGTACACTGCGCTTACATCATCCCTAAAGGTAACCAGTTCCGCAACCGGTGTTACAGCAGGTCGTTTGTGGAGCAAAGGGGTTGCCCTGGGGGCATGGGAGCGATTAGCGGAATACGAACTGCTCGTACCCGCGGTTATAGGCGGCGGTTCCGGAGGTGGCGTTAGTAGGGAAGGAAGGATGTGGAGGGTTGAAGCTGGTCTCGGGGAGATTGGGAAGTGCCTCGAGATGGGGCGGGCTGGGGTTGGACGTGCGGGGTTGGGCAAGTGGTGCAAGGAAGTGTAGGTTGGTTGTCGGGCATTCATATTTTTTTTCATTTTTTTTTTTCTTTCAAAATGGATGGGAGAGTTTCCTGGCATAGACTGTTTATTCTGATCTATATATATGTATACCGATTTGTACGCATGATGGAGAGCAGCAATGATCCTTTCCCTTCCTCTATAGTTTCCATGCCGTCGCTTAATGATATCATCCATTCAGCTCCTATGAGACCTCTCCCATCTGATCTCGTTAAATCCTATTATGTCGATTCACAACGGACCGCATCATGAGCGAGTAGCAGTGCTAGGCGTTGACGAATCCCTTCACTACGGCAGTCGTACTGTCGCAAGCCTTTCTATCATAACCCGATCTTAGTTATAGGGGGCCCAATACCCAAAGGCTTTTTCCCCATGACAAACAGACTCCGTTTCGCAGTAACATCCGAACCAACCCTCCCAAAATTCAGAAATGTCATCTCTTCCTAATCCCGCGCTCGAACTCCTCGCAATCACCAAGCATTTTCACGTTTCCCTTTGCAGTATTCGAATAACACCTCATGTTACCGTACCGCAAATCGTAGACTCGAGGTACGATACCGGGTAATGGTGTCTTCTGCTATAGTGTCGCGGTTCATGTTGTACTGTACTTGTAGTGTGCCGAGCCGATCCTGATCGCCAATATGGTGGAGGTAGAGGGCGGTTGGACAAGACTTAAAGGTGAGGGTTTGGTATCCAGCGCATGTGGAGGATTGTATATGCTGGTGGAGGAGTCAAGTTGGGTCCGCGATATTCTTATCCGTAGTGCTAGGGCGTTGATTGTGTGTTTGGAAGCCCAGGTTGGGGTTTCCTTTCCCCCTCCTCCTCTCTACGCTATGTGTAGGTCCTCATCGGCTCTTACATCTCCGTTATACTGGCGCGGCTAACGACGTTTGGGAGGTTTACCGTAAGTCACCGTATTGTATCGCACAATGCTATAAGTAGTGGGATGGAGTGTGCAACCCCTTGGCCGCAGAGTGACCTCAGTGCAAATATTGAACCTATTGCGCTTCTAAGGTTCCGATTGGTCTGGTCCACCACCTTCCGCCGATTAAAAGAGAAAAATTGAGGAGGGGGGCATTACGCATTTCCCCTTCATGATTTCAAGTGCCGTGTCGTGTGCCATACATTTGTAAACTTATTGTTCGAACCCTATGGGTATCACATTGCGAGTGACTTGCGGTGACCGGATGAGAACTTACAAAAGCAAATAAATCGGGACAGGGATACAGGCACTAGGGAGAGCATAAGTGAGGCAATGTGATGAGTGTAACCAGACGAGGGGCCAATCCTGGTTCTTCTCTTGAGGCTGGAAAAAAAGGCGGGCGAACCCTCTAATCCTCCCACAGTGGCCCAGAGATGTACTCGTACAGTACTGCTCTCTGAGTGGCCGAAGTGGCCCACGAACCAATCACACTCCCTTCGCCTCACAGAACCTTAATTATGGCACTTTTACTGACCAACACGTGACGGGATAGGTCGGCTCTTTCCGAACAGTCTGAACAGCATTAGGCTGACAATTCTCTTGCCGGTATACTTTACGGCATCACTTCGATCGCGGCGCCAACTATCACCCTGAACTCACCATGAGTTTCCTGGACCTACCAAACGAATTAATTCTACAAATAGCCCACGGGCTGTCCCCACCGGACACAAAGTCTCTCTTAAGGGTCAGCCGTCATCTGTCCGTCTTGCTCCCTCCGGTTCTCCTTGAAAATTCAATCTGTTCGCCAAAACATGCCCAAGGGGCCCTGTTCTCGGTGGCAGCCCGCGAGGACAAGGAAGCTGTCCGGAAGCTCTTGGCCAAAGGTATACTCAAGTCCATCCGCGGCTATAAACCTCTTCTTAGCAGGGCAGTGTATAGCCAGAGTGAAGCTTGCGTCCGCACGCTGATAGCCTGTGGAGTGGATCTCGAGCCCAACGATCTCGATGGGCTCACGCCATTTGCGGATGCCGTCGTGTCCGCTCGCTTAGACATCATCAAGATTTTCCTTGGTATCCCCGAAGTTGACGTCAATTCGCGGTGCCATTATTCCTTGACACCGCTACATATCGCGCTCTGCACGGATAAGGATAAGGCCCATGCGGAAGTTTTACGGGTTCTGTTAGCCGATGAAAGGGTCAAGGTTGATTTGGTTGATGAATCTTCTTGGACTCCGCTCTCCAGAGCTGCTCACTCTGGAAAAGCCTGGGCAGTGCGAATTCTCCTGGAGGATGGGAGGACCGATGTCGAGCATACCGATAGGTTGGGTAGGACGCCTTTACATCTCGCGGCGAAGCGAGGACACGATGATATTGTAAAAATGTTGTTAGAATCCGGAGGTGCCAGTGTTAATACCGTAGACGATCATGGAGAGACGCCACTCTTCACCGCAGCCAGTAGGGGCTATTTATGCGTCGTGAGAGAGCTCCTAGCCAACCCGCGAATCGACGTTAATACCTCTGACTCGGACGACTGGTCCCCACTTTTCGTCGCATGCCTGAAGGGCTACGTACCCATTGTTAAAGCCCTCTTGCAGGACCCGAGAACGCTGGTGAACTACACAGATAGCTACGGGTTCACGCCCTTGCAAGCTGCATCACAGAAGGGTTGCTTGAATATCGTGCAAGAACTAGCCCGGGATCCGAGGGTCGAGGCTAATCACCAGAACCGGGCGGGTCTCACAGCCCTGCATATGGCAGCGAGTGCCGGTTATGAAGCGGTGGTGAAGGCGCTATTAGGAATGAAGGAGGTAGACGTTGATTTAAAGCCTTCGCAGGGCAAGTCTGTGAGGATGTCAGTGCGCACATACCCCAAGAAAGTGCAGCAGGTTCTCCAGGAGTATCTTGTGGGGATGGAGGTGGGGATGGAGGTTGGCTGAGGGCCGAATGGCATAGGGGGAGGTGGTGGTTCTTAGCCTATTATAGTTAGAAGTGGGGCAGAGCGAGGGGGAAGAATAGGAGGTGAGTGGCTGGCTGGCGGTGTTGGTGGATACGAACTCATTTGTACTCGGAGGGATAATAGAGGCACTCAGGGTGGTTTGGATAATATAATCTATGAGGATTCGAGTGGGATTTCGGGAAATTTCACGGAGGTCCTTAAAAACAAACCTGTATGACTTCCCGACATCTCCCTAACTTGGTGCCTGCCAGACCCCAAGATATAGGAGGCCAATAAGGACTAATCACCCCATCAATAAAACCTACGAGTATTGTACCATTGGGGGGTACAATACTGCGGACCCTGTTTGAAGCACCCCCTCGTATTACGCCAAGAGGTGATCCGGCGGTTAGGCACCGCATCCAGATATCCCCGCGCCCATGCCCAACCCATCCCCCCACAAATGAACCAGATGCCTAGCGGATGACGGCATATACTGACCGGATGCCCTGAAAGTAGTGTAGCGAAATAAAAGGGTTATGTGTCTTTAAGGAGAAAAAGAGGCAAAGTTATCTTATGCCATCATATAAGAAAGATCTCACGCGGCACTGCTAAAGATTCCTAGGGGTAAAGCTTTTCGTTGTACGATTTCCCTGTCCAACCCCCAGGTAATCCACGCACCCACAAACTTGGTACTGTACCACTGCCGCCACACTGCCGCACAAAATGTCTAGAACACTCCAGTACCACTTGTATTGGCCTCTCTATATCTTCGTGTCCAAGGAGGAGAATAGCTGGTCGTGTTTCGAGATAAACAGTCAGGGAGCCAACCATATTCAGGATGAGAGCAGAATGCCTTGTGTTGTGTCCGCCGGTCTACACATACTGTGCTGCCTCCTGGGGAAGACTAAGATGCACTGCTATAAAGTCCTTTGTTGCTGTTCTACTCGTTGTTTGACGTACAGCCGCCAAACATAACATCCTTCCAGTCATATATCTATGATATCTATGAACCGAGGGCCGCGTAGTGCCCCAAGAGGCCGACGCCAGTATGAGGATGGGACCTAACCTAAAGAATGGGAAAATATATATCGATAAAAGCCCGATTTCCGCGCTCTACTCCGGTATTCAGGGAAATTTGGGCAACCAAAGTATTGGTATCATACGGCGCGGGGAGGAAAATGTGTATCGGGCAATGCGTAGGGGTGAGCTCTAAGGGTTTATGTGGTACCAAGGCAGGTTGCCGAATACTGTCAGGCACTCGCAGGCTGGTAAGCATAGTAGATGGTAAGTTTGGGTCCAAACGGTGTCCATGCCTCGTAACTCCGTTAAGCTGCCGTAGTACCCCTTGTTCCTGCATGGCTCACACCCATATTTGCGCTACTTGTAAAAGTTTCTGATGTCGTTAGCTGATCGGGTGAGGTCTACGTCGGCTTCCCCGTAGCGTGCTCCCTCCTAGGCTCGCGTGGGACACACTCCTGTCGGGTTGATCAAGATCAGGACCGAGAATCCCCCCTTCTTGTAGTATTACTACTGGAGACCATCAGCAATAAAGGTTTACATGTCTCCACGTTATGATACCCCCCCAGGGTTACAATATGTCCACAGAGAGAGTGGGCGGGGTAGGAGGGGTGATGATGGCTAGTTAGTTTGACAAGTAATTACCGTACTCATAGTTGGGTTGATTTGGTACCGGTATACACATTGGAGATAGGTTTGGAAATCGTAAACGCTCCCAAGCAGATGGCGCCATAGTAGTAATCATAATCAACAAAAAAAAGAAAAGAATAGTCTTGGGTTAGGTGGAATTTGGCGAGTGATGGCCTATGAAGGTGCGTGCGATTAGTGCTTGCGCCACGGTGAATACAAGCGGTATGGTAATGATATTATGACAGAGCGCTAGGATACCTCCACAGATCGCCACAAATATTGCGACGTGGAGTACAAACGGTGAAACATTACCTGGGCTAATTACCATTCGATGATTTGAGTATCTATTATACCTTTTAGAGCACAGCCGTACCCAAACGCGCCCACTCATCTTTACCTATTCATCCGCATGCCCCGATCTGGGTACCCGAGCAGAAATACACTTCGCCTATTAATTATCAAATCCTACGGGTGACCATATATGGAAATAAAACCCAAATCTATTCCCATTCCCCATCGCTGGTAAGCAAAAAAAAAAGGGAGGAGGGGAAAAAAAGAAAGAAAGGAGGGGGAAAAGGAAAAGTAAAGAAGGGAAACTACGAGATTCGGCCACTATTTACACAATAAAACACTATCAGGGCCGAAAAAACAAGATGAGGGAAAAGAAAACCTCGGCCGAGAGGAAGATTGGATAATGCAGGAACCGGCTCAGGCTAGAGAAAAATCCCCTCCATAATTTCGCCCTGTGTGTCTTCTTTTTGCGAGGCATCGCGAACATTAATACCCTCTTTCCATACCCCTACCCCTGCTCATCCTCCTCCCCTCCCTCCTCTTCCTCTGCTTGCCCATCCAAGTGATGAGGAGATACATTCACTTCACCGTTACCATTGATGCTGACACTAACTGGGCTTCCACCACTACAACCCATGCCATTGCCGAGAAGGGGTGTCTCTGGACAACTGGATACCCCGGTGTTTAAGCTTGCCGCCACTGGGGTGACCATTTGTTGGGGGGCAGCCTTGACATAGACCCCGCTGGACAAATCTTCCACTATGAACGAGCTGCTTATTCTCTGGGACATTGATAGATGTTGTGACTGGGATGTTGCTGGCACTGTTGTGGGGAGCGGGGCTATCGTCAATTGTGTTGTGAGGGCATTTGAGGCCGAGGTAACACCTGGCCCAGGGAACGGACTGCATGGTCGAGAGCCAGTGACCGCAATCGTCTCTGATTCGGGCGAGTCGGAGGGAGTGGTAGCTGGAGGCGTGGCAGCGGGTTCACCATTAGATGCGGACTGAAGGGTAGGGGATGAAAATTTATTGACGTTGCTGGGTCCACTCACATTGCCCAGGCTGTTGGAATGTAGGGCTGGCGGGCCTCGGAGCGTTAGGTCTAGTCCTGCAATCTCTCTGATTGCTGCCCCATACGTATCCCTTCTGCCATCATCATCGGCCTGGCTGGCGGGCCTATCGTCTCCCAGTATAGTTTCGGGGTTTAATCCCATGACCCTACTATCCCGCCTATGCCTCCTCTCTTCTTCTTCCAGGAGCTCAATTGGTTTATGCCCGGGCACGGCGGATATCCCCCGAAGAGCAGCGGGAGCGTCCGGCTCGTTTGAATCGGTGCCGGGTTTTAGTCTATCCTTCGGGTCCTCCTGATACGAGTTTTCATGGTGTGTGATTATGCCCCACGGTACACCAGATACTTTCGGTATGTCCCCACCGGCTTCCACCTCTGGTATATATTCCCGGGATTCAAACGGCGCCATCACGTTTATTTTTGGAGCAACGGGAAGTGTGTGGGGAGGCGTCGGGTTCTTGACCAGATTATTTGTTTCAGGGGGGGAAGGTTGCGGTGGAGAGTGTCCATATCCTAGGAGGCCCAAGGGTGGTGAAGACTGCGCAATGTTCATATCTGTGAAGTTTTGAAGAGTCCACTCTTGGGTGACATGATTATTTTCGAGATAAGGGGGCGTAGCAGATACTGTAACACACTTCGCTTCGGAAGGAAGAGAGAAATTGCCGGGCAGATCTCTGGGAGCAATCTCTATCCTTCTGGGGGGTCCTGGGGGAACAGCCCGTGGACCCAGGGTTTCGACAGGAGGATAAAAGGTAGCGACATCAGGCCCAAATATAAAGGGAAGGGACATCCGTTTGCGCGCATGGTTGACCCTCTTGGTTAAGTTGCTCCTAAACCCTGGTTTGGCTGGAGGTGATTGCTCAGAATTCGTGGAGGCGCCAAGGATCGCTACATGGGAAGCACCCGGGGATACGTCAGACCCTCCATCATGAAGAACAGTATGTGGAACTGTATCCTCGGTGTCATTTCTTTGCTCAGGTCGTAGAAAGCGATTGACCCGAGACTTTGACTTTCCCGGGAGATCCGAGAGACTGAATTTTCCGGAAGCAAACGGTTGACTTTGGTGATCACTATCCGTCCCAGGTGATGCCCCTCGGGTTGCAATTTTGCCGGAGTACTTAGAGAAAGTCTGGCGCACCCTTGATCGGCCTTGAGCAGGTGGTGACTGATGGGGGCTTCCCACCGAGCTGCCGAAACGACCATCCCGTGTACTTTGAAAAGCAGGATAATGGGCCTCTCCCCTGGGTGAAGGGTGTCCGCCATGCAGCGTTTCTTCAGGACTCATAGGTGCAGGTGATGGGGATCTCGCGCCACCCATTGATATATTGTGCCCATCTGAATAGGGGTCAGGCTGAGCTTTGGAGGTGCTTCGTTCCCTCTCTAACGAATCTATGCCACTCTTTGCGGACTTCCGGCTATCGACACTTTTCCCCCGGGAACCAATTCTCCCCATTGGTATAGCCAAAACCGAACCAATCCTCGCTCCCCACGCACTTCCCTTCACATGATCCTTATCGCCATCGGTAATTTCACAATCTGGAAACTGCAAATCCGAAAAATTCTCGAGTCCCGGACTCTCAGGACGGCTGGAATGGGGCTGGCTATCGATATCTAGTGGACTCTTGATTCGTGTTTGCAATGGATTGCATCTGGTAACGGGTGGCAATTTTTTTGGCCTCGCCCCATTTGCCGTTCCCGTAAAATTGGTTTGGCCACCTTCGTTGCTCTCCAGGCCCCGCGATGCCTGGATATCGAACCAAAGTCTGCTCGGGGTACTGGGTTCTGAGCTTGGTATAACCTTCAACTCCCGAGCAATAACCGACTCTTGATCATTGCACGGAACATTCCGCAAAATCTCTTTACTCCGGGCCGGGTCGTTTACAACATTCGGCATGAGAAAAATAGGTATCTCAGGCATATAGAATCATCAGGCGGAGAAAGTGTTTGCTGGGAACGAGCGCTCCTTTCCGAACCAACTTTCGTTAGTAAATGGTACACACATGGGGTGAGAGTGACCTACTTCGAAGCTAATAGAGGGGCAGCCAAAAAAAACCAAAAATCGCTGCACAAGATCAGGCTAACAGAGACAGACAAGAGGGAGAGGGGAAGGGGGAGGGGGAGGAACCAGATGAGAGATAGGGAGTGAGAAGGAAGGGGCAAGGGAGGATGAATGAGTATAGAAGAGGTAGATGGAACAAGGCTGGGATTTTGCAGGTATACGTTGGCAAAGTTTGGGTGCGGCGGTAAGTGTGTCAAAACATTCATCGTCGTGATAAATGAACGGGTTAGCTAGAAGAGAGGTGATATACGGTACTAAATCAGGGTTCTCGATCACGGATACAGAGATTGGGTAGAGACATTCGTTGGGCTGCGTATAGCAATATCACACATACCAAACTGGTACTCGTACCATGTTTGAACACCAGATGGGCCAGCCATTTCTGCTGGTGTCTGCTGAGGTTCAGTGTTCGGCTGGCTACGTATAGTTTATTTGGTATTTGTGATGAATGCGGCACACTTATCAAACGGTAGGATTGCTCCTGGTGGAGAGCTCAGTTTAGGTTGGCGGTGTTCCATTGTTTGGGGCTGGATCTTCGGATCCCAAGACCAATGGCTCCTCGGAGTCCTATTATATGGTCAGTCCAAGATTGTGATGAGGGAAGGATATGCTTTGTTGGTTGATTGTTTGAGATATGCAGCAAAATGGAGGGGGATGATAAGTGTTAAAGGAGGTTCACACAAACTCATGAAGGTCGTCGATCAAGCGAAGAAGAGAATCTCTCCCGTAGTTACTTGGATAGTGAGATCCACGTGACAACTGATAAAATGGCACGATCCAACCAGATCCATTATAGATCAAAAGAATAGCAGCTGAGGTCAGCTGCACTCGAGCACTGCACTGGCAGTGGAGGTAGAACTTGGATCGCCTTCCGATGGTGCTGTGCGGATTGGACTCTGCCTTCCATCCATGATTCAATTGTGCAGCAATGTTGAGGGCGCCAATCGAGTGCATATTTACTCACCGTTCAGCACAGTATGGTACGGTACCAGTACTCGTAGAGCAGGCGGTGGGGAAGGCCTGCTCAAGTTGGCGGAAAGAGGCAAGGGCGCCTCCGGAGACTATCCCAAGCGACACTCGAGTACAGTGAAATACTGCATACCTGCCCGCGAGCAATAGAATCGGATAAGGACCCCCCCCCGCCCACGATCGTTGGGCGAGTTCCCACCTGCCGGCACTTGGGCTACAGAGTATGATGTTCTCCCCACATCCCTATCATAATGCACTTAGTGCAGCAGTCCACCGGGCCTATTGTGCCTGCTTCTTCCAGGGTATAGTATCAATTGGGCATGCACAACGTAACTATTGCATTCGTGCGATAATCCAAGGCCCGTGGAGGGACTTTACACTGTACTATACAGTACTGTAACTTGCCACCGCAAGTCGCTGTAATTTGTGGACCATCACCCCTGGAGGGGCATGTATTCTTGGCGGATCATCCATTTACCCCGAACCCTAACTCTACCATACCCTCACGCTATTCCCATCTTCCATCATATTGCTCCATTCAAGATCTCATACTTTAGCTACGGAGAGGGCTTAGACTACCCCGTCTCCGAAACTATTTTCAATATCACCAATTCTTCATTGGGCGAGCTACAATCAGCCCTCAAACGATCGACACTTAAGTTGGCCGTTACGACCCCTAACCCCCTCTTCTCAACTCCAATCGCTCCGATATCATACCTCAGACGACGTTTTCCATCCACTTCCATTGCCCGACCGTTATCGGCTCAGGTAAACAGGCCTGTCTTATGGGGAGCAACTGCCGCCACACGATTTACCCCCCAGAAATCTGGAACGACACAGCAATCTACTGAGCTGGAGTAACGCGCGCCATCACAACAAACCCTTCGCACCACATATCTAGCTTGTACCATCGCATACCCAAATGCCCCGGTACCAAAAGCTTCCACCCATCTCCCGGACTCCAACACCGCCCCCCGATTTTCTTCGACGATCACGACCCTTCAGCTGCAACCCCTTTGAGCCGGTAGAGGAGAATGGCCAGGATCGAGACGATGGCGATGATGAAGATGTGAATGTTGCACCAATGAGCTTTGCTAGTCACTCTTTTCCTTTGATCAAGGGGGTCCGGAAGCCTAAAAAGCAGTATCTGCTGGTTGGAAAAGACCCCGCCGGAAGATCCAAACGCCAACGGCTTGAGAAACACCGGCAGGTTGGGGAGGACTCGCCGGATATCGTCTTAGAAAACGAATCAGTTTCAGAGTGGGATGCTCTTGGGTCAATCTTTGTTGCCGGAGGTTTCTTGATGATGGGTAATGGGTTTGCCGAGAAGGGGGCTGGGGAGGGTGAGGCTGGGGAGCCGGGAGATGAGGATTTGGCTGGGGCTGGAACTAAGCAGGCCATGAACGATACTCGGTCTGCTGTTACGGGAGCAGGTGGGGAGGATGATTTTCGGGGAATTGGAGGAGAGACGGTGGACAGTTTGCAGAGCAGTGAAGCACAGGCTACGGCGAAACGTCCCCGAAGACCTAATGCCCAGCATAGTTACAACATAAACCCCATCGTCAAAGGCTGCCCCCTCACTGCTACCCCTTCTGAGCCTGAGGAATACTCGGAAGTGTTGGATGTTCATAATTGCAATACCGGGGAGCCGACTTCCAGTGGAACAGATAATCATGACAGCGGTGATATAGGCCCTAATGACCCCAATCCGACAACTCCCTCCGCGGAACCAGTTGGAGATGGTCGAGGTTTTGGAGATACCAGGAAACACGCTCAACGTACTGCTCCCCCGTCCCCCGATAATAAAGGGAAGTCAGTTGCGGGAGTCATTAGTTCTACCACCGCCGAAATTGCAGTCGACAAACAAACAGTGCCACCCATGATAGAATCAGTTATTCCATGCACAACTCTGGCTAGCAGTGGGCCTCAGGAGTTGCCGAGCGGGGATACTGAACCGAAAAGGAAGGCCGAGGGAGACGAATGGTTAAAAGGTCTTACCTTCGAAATTCTCGCCCTCCCAGAGCGTATCGCTATCAGTATCCGGGGGCGGGATTTTTTCGATTCGGGGAACCACAAACTCTGCTGGGATGAATTAAAGGAGAAAATAGACCAAGGTCTCGGAATTGGGCCGAATTTACACCATTCTACAGTAATAGTAAACTGGAAATTTCGATTAAAAACCCAGGCTGATTTGGATATCTGTATCGAGCGCCTCATACCGCATGGCCGTCCGATCCATCACGTCGTCGTCCTATTTTGCAGCACCGATTCAAATGCAAGTGCAAACGCAGGTGTAAATATAGACGAAAAATCAATAACAAAAGAAGTCGTTGAAATGCTGGAAGCTCAAGACCGCAACTATTGGATGGGGAAGAGTGTTGTACCTTCTGTGACAGATCTAATTCCTGCCAGCAAAGACAGTAATACGGAAGTTGCGTTGGGCAAGCCCCCCGGCGAGGCTCAAGATTCTATTCGACGAAACTTTGGCAACCCTCGACTAGCCCTACCTCGTCCTCCAGCGCCTCTTTCAGAAAACCCTACGGCATCTAACCCTACCCAGTCCAGCACATTGCACAGGCTCATACCCGGCATACCTATTGCGCCAAAACCCCCTCTGTGGAGAACACCCAACTCACCTTCGACCTCTCACTCAAGAAAATCACGGACTGCAACTCCTGGCACTCAATTACACCTTTCTTCAACAGTACGCCAACTTACGCTTGAGCAACTGTCGGGCCAAATCATGGCTCCTAGGAATAAATCGGGCAAAAAAACGGACGACAGCCCCGCGCCACCTAATATAAATGGCGCTCCAACACTAGCAGCTACTAAATGGAGATCTAAACCCTCGGCCCGAAACTCGTCGCTTCAGGTTTCAGCTCGCTTTCCCAACAATCCAGCACGCGGCGGGGATGTTCAAGTTCAGCGGAACACAAGATCGAATTCTAAGGCTACAAAATTGAGTTTATCGGATCAACCCCAAAAGGAATTGGAAGCCTCCAAGGCCTCTGATCAGCCATCTGCAAGCGCTGCTTCCGCTAAGATTCAAACGCCTTCGCCGAAGAGGCGCGGTTCGACCAGAGGACCGTCTCGGGCTAAAAAGAGGCTTGCAATGTCAACCAACCCCGCTAGCAACCCACAAGGTGAGATGCTCCCGGCCATCCGAAGGTTTTTGGTTATCCTATTCAGCAATAAATTTTGTGTGGACCGCTTTGACTCAATTCTCAAATAGCATCGACTTCTCATAATCAGCAATCTGCCTTGAACACCCTCGGCGCAAGTATGGGGCCACCCCCTCAGGATCAAGCAAGCATGGCTACCTCTAAAGCATTAGCGACAGTTTGTGGGCTTGCCAAAAATGATCCTTTGGAGCCAAGCTCCGTCAGCGATGCCATGGATATGGACCCGCCCACCACTAATAGCGCGGAGGACAATACGCAAGACGCAGAGCCTAGTGATCTCTCCGTAAACGAGGGAGGCGTTATAGATAAAGCGAGCACGGAGAACGCAATTTATGCGATGGACGAAGTAGACATCCTTCTTAAGGCCGTTATGGAAGTTTACAATTCTGCGGAGAAACAATCCGTTCCTCGATCTAAGAAATCTCTTACACCCTCTGCGGATCGGCCGGGGGAAAGCGATACGGCCAGTCGAGGAAATGCGCCCGTCGTTCCTGCTAACACAGCCCCGCACCTGGCATCTAATGGAACTGAGGGTAGCATTAGTGCCCACAGTAGCAAGAGTTTAATCGCCACGCCCATGCCTGTAGAGGCTCCATCCGGTCCTCCGCCTAATCAGTCTCCTACGCCCGTGGTTGATGAGTCTAGAGCAGAGATTAGGACAGACAAAGAAACCGAGCCCGCTACAACTACAAAACCTCAATCCTCAGCCCTAAGAGATAGTGAGGATAGCAGTGTTATCGCGGAAAAAAGGAGTTTAATCGTCAAACTGAAGTCTAAAGGAATTGCTGCGCTCTATCCCTCTATTGCCGATAACGACGCAACAAACCGACCACACGACACTTCGGGCCAAGGTTCTGATCAAGCCTCAGATCACTCCTCAACCCAATCAAAACCGAACGGTCCCGAAACCTGCAGAAAATGCCAAAGCCACAGTCAACGGTGGACCCCGGGCATCTGAGCAAGCTATTTCAACAGCTACAGCGAGCCCAACGGCTGGATCGCTCAGTAAAAAGCCATCACCTGAGCCTCCAGGAACCTTAGTCGCTAGTCTAGACGCTTTAGCGGCCGCGCGGAAGAAATTAGAGCAGGAAAAGAATCTAAGGAACAAAGCAAAAAATGCCCCTCGTAATGCACCTCCCACGCCCATGCTGCCGCCAAAGTACCAAGACACTCGTACCCAATCGCTACAGTCGCAACCACCGGAGACTAATTCAATCCGACCATCGCTTCGGCCATTGACCCCCGTCACTAGCGCGCAAATTGCCGTTCATAAGCCTGCATCTTATGCAAGACCCTCTCCGAGCTCTGACACAAAGATTACTAGCACCACAGGCACTACGAAATCTAGTCTTCATAGAGAAGGCGTTCCGCTTCCCCGTGCTGTCCCTGGACTGCCCGATATGCCTGCTCCGACTCCGTCAGCACCCGCTCCCCCACCGATAGGTATGGCCATCACACCTTCCGGGGGCGCGGACAACAGTCGCTGGGTCCAAGGGGAAACAAAGGACGCTACTGTAGATGCTGCGGCTTCACTTCCCTTCCACAAAGCCACAAAATCTGCCTTGGAAGAACCCTGCTTAAAGTTTGCACCCCTAGTCTCCAAGTCGAATTTCCTATACTTTGAGCCTTCGGCTGTCAGAAAGTCACCCGGTGGTAAGTTGACGGAAAGTCCACCCTCACCTCTCCTCTCAAGATTATTAATGCCCAGCCAAACCAGACCCTCACGAAAAACAACCAACCACTAAGGATCTCGCCCCACTGTCCGACCCACCCTCCACAAGCCCACCCGACACTAAGCCCAAACCAGAACGCATGGCTTTCACCGTAACCCGCTACAAAAACAACGCCACCACCCCGCCCCAGTTCGCCGAGTTCTACGGCCACGAGATCCTCTCGGCAGGCGAATCCAACAAGTTCTCCTGGGAGAAACTGCGCGAAATTCTGGAATCCCGCCATAAATTCGTCGACTTCAAGGAGTGCCTTGTCATCAACCTTTTCCATGTTGTGGAGAGTGAGAAAGATTTGAATGAGGGTTTGAATCTAGGTGTTTACCTCAATACCAATGAGGTCCTCATTGTTAAGGTTGATCCTTTAGGCAGATTGCCACCGCCATTAGTTGCTGAGATGAAAGCCGCTAGATTGGCAGTGAGGAAGGCTGGGAAGGAGATGGAGTAGTTGTTTGAAAGGTTGGAGGGTACTGTCTTGCTTACTTCGCTCTAGCTCATTTCATTTAGGACTGATGATTTCATTCTGTCGCCTTCAGATACCTTGGGGGTTATTCACATTCCTCTTCCCCCTTTCCTTAGCATTTTTCTTCCCATTACCCTAGTCCAATTATTCCTAATGTTTCATCTCCTTTCTTCAATCTCGTTTCTTTCATCTCTCTGGGCATCTTCAAGGCATTTAGATAGGAGCGGCATGGCATGCGTGGGGTTTTTTTGTTCACTTGCTTTTCATATTTGCTTACGAGGTCGATGGCAAGGTGTTATATCCACACGTTACATACAATATTCCTGTGTATTATTATTATTATGGCTTTTCCTCTTCCTTTTACGCCAGTTTTACAGGAGATCCATCAGTATATACTTTAGTTTTGTGTCTTGGGCCTGGCACTTTTCGCTGTCCAGCGCTACTGCGGACACCACAGCTTTGGATATGATGGCTTCCTGGTATCTTGTCATATCGTTAGTGCATCAAGTGAGTCTGTGTGATGTTGCCAGGGGGGCGCAGGCTGGTCGGGGTAAAAAGTTTGGTGTGCGGATGCTGTGATGGTTGGCGAAATGAAGATCTGCTGGGTTGGAGCGATAGGGCTGGGCTTCGGAGAGTTACTCGTTGACAGTTGCATTAATTTGGGGTTGTATTTAGAGTGTTACAACGAAGAACCTATCTCGCCCTCGAAAGCGCACCCTGTGAGACAAGCCTCCGCCCACTCCCCAGTCAGGAGGTTGGTCCGCGAGTGAGATTTTGTGAATCGTGATAAAGACGAGTACTGTAAATTTACCTTAGTCCTATGATATTGTATTACGTATTATCCCCAGGTGTTCTTCACTGGCCATCGCAGATAGCTAGAGTTTCATGCAGATGGATATCATACAAAAAAAAAGAGTAGTATCATATGTACGGTAGTTGCGGGGTTTTTTTTGAGGAAAAAAAAAAAAACAATAACGCCTCCCCAACCCACAATACCAATCTGCCTTGAACACCCTCGGCGCAAGTATGGGGCCACCCCCTCAGGATCAAGCAAGCATGGCTACCTCTAAAGCATTAGCGACAGTTTGTGGGCTTGCCAAAAATGATCCTTTGGAGCCAAGCTCCGTCAGCGATGCCATGGATATGGACCCGCCCACCACTAATAGCGCGGAGGACAATACGCAAGACGCAGAGCCTAGTGATCTCTCCGTAAACGAGGGAGATACCTCAGACGACGTTTTCCATCCACTTCCATTGCCCGACCGTTATCNACAGGCCTCCAGAAGGAGTTCGGCAGTTTCGAGCCAGCGGTAGGGGAGGTCGGAGCAGAAGAGATTTTGGTTTTCGGTTTCGATCTTGAGGATTCGTTCGATGTTCGGTGCTGAGAGCCAGGGGGGCGGAACGATGTTACAACGGCGTTGGCGTTTTAGGAGGAGGGCGAGCCAAAGGGGGATTGTGGTGCGTTGGGGAGGGTGGAAGGGGGGGATGTACCCCTGGGCGCTCAGTTAATATATCGCCGGATAGAAAAGCGGTGGAGGGGGAAACGAACACCGATGAGGTCGAGCCCGTCAAGACGTTGTCGGGGGATGATGGTTATCGATTGAGCTTCGCAGAGAAAAGCAACTTCCGCCGGTGTTAGTGGACCGCTGGCCGAATGGTTACTGCCGTTCATTATTATATCGGGCGGGCTAATGAGCTAATAGAGGTAGGCAAGTATCCCAAGAGCGAAGCAAAGTGAGGCAAAGCAAAATTGTTCCTCGCGAAGCATCTCATATCCCGCTCTACTCGAACCTGGAAGGAGTGTTCAGGGTTGGGGTTTCTTTCCTTCAATCAAAAAAAAAGAAAGAGGTTGTGCCGACCAGTTGTCAGTTACCCTGTCCAATCAATTGTGCCAAAGAAAGGAAAAAGGTTTATCCAAAAATGTATCACAAACCTACCCTTTCTTACCCTCACAACAATAAAGTCCTTCGTTTCCTGGACGATAACAGAATAGAACAGGAACGAGAAAAATGGATCATACCCTGGCACCAGGGATCTCTGCCCTACTTGTTGGTACAGCGATTGTATCTACATATATCAATTACGTTGTTCCAGAGCCATACCTCGTTCGTCCCCCCCCCTTCTCTATCTTGTTCCCGATATCGGACAACCGAAAAAGAATGGGAGAGACTAATTCCCAACGAACAACGCACAGGACGAAGTCTTCCATATCCCCCAAGCCCAAGCCTACTGCCGCAATGCCTTCAGGACTTGGGATCCAAAACTAACCACTCCAGCAGGCCTCTACTTAACCACGTACCCACTCTCCTACGTCGCAAAATGTACCCCTGCGCTCCTCCGCTCCGTGAACGCGTGGGGCACCGCGGTCCTCATCCCCATATTTACCTACTATATCCTAGGCTACATACACCCTCGTAAGCGGCGGTCAGAAGCCGCTCATGAGGCTATTAACGTCGCGTTGTTCCCACTCCTGTGGTTTTTTTCAGGGTTGTTTTACACAGACGTTTATTCTACGGTTTGGGTGCTTTGGAGTTACCTTGCTTGGTTGAGGGGTTGTGTGGGTTGCAGCTCCGTCACAGCTTGGTGGGCGCTTTGGTTTCGGCAGACGAATGTGCTGTGGACAGGTTTTTTTATCGTGTTGGAGGTTGGGAGACGGATTAAGGAATTGCACGAAAAACTTGTGGATGGTGAGGGGAAGGTTGTGCCCGGGAAGACGGCTGCGACTAGTAGCCGGAAGGCCATGGGGAAAAAAAAGAAGGGGAAGAAGAGAAGGGGGAGAGTCGAGACGGAGGAGAAGAAAATGGAGGAGGGCCTCGAGGCTAGTCTTGAGGCGGAGGATGGGCCGTGGACAATTGATATCAAGAGTAACGGGAATGTGAAGGGGAGAGGTGTTAAGAATAATGGGTATTGGAGGAAGCCTTTGGAAATGATGAGGAAGGTTCAACCTTGGAATCCGGTCTTTGGCGATGAAGTCACTGCTCAAGGTATCCCTCTATCCATGACTACCCCGTTTCTCCCGACTAACTCACCACCCTGACTTCTTCTTCCGAACCCCGATAACCCACCTGTTGTCCACAATCCCCAACACCCCAGCTGTAATCTCCTCCGCCTTCCCATACCTCCTGGTCATCCTCTCCTTTGCTGCCTTCATCATCTGGAACGACTTTTCTATAGCCCTCGGCGATAAATCCGCCCATCAACTAACTCTCCACCTCCCACAAATCTTCTATTTCACCCTCTTCACCACCATAACCTCCCTTCCGCTCCTACTCTCCCCGAAACTCCTCTACCGCTTTTACGACCAGAACATTGGGATTTACATCACCACCCCACCATCCTCCTCCCGCACCCGCAAATCCCCAAAACTAACGATCCACTACACCAAACTCCTCCGCACAACTACTCTGCTCACCATAATCCTGGCAATAATTTGGAGAAACACATATTTCCATCCCTACCTCCTCGCCGACAACCGGCACTACGTCTTCTACATCTTCCATCGAACACTCCTCGCTCACCCGCTTATCCGCTACCTTGCCGCTCCAGTATACTTCGCAAGCACTTGGACAGTTCTGCATGTGCTCAAGGCCAGCCGCAGTGTGAGCGTGTTATGGGTGTATGCCTGGGCGATGGCGGTCATTGGCACATTGGTGACGGCAGGATTGGTAGAGTTCAGGTATTTCGTGCTCGGGTGGGTGATCTGGAGGGTTAACGTTCGCGTCGAGTCTGCTTGGAGGAGGTGGGCCGAGACTGTTGGGTTTGTCTTTGTGAATGTGGCGACGGTGTATGTGTTTACGCAGTGGGGGTTTGAGTGGAAGCAGGAGAGAGGGGTTGTGCAGAGGTTTATGTGGTAGTTTGCGGGGTGTGTCCAGGGGGAATTCCGGCATTCGTACGAGGCATGGCGTCACTCGAATTTGATCTTTGGTTTTTGGTTTTTTTTAAGTTAGCTAGCTAGCTATATAGCTAAAAGGAGAGGGGGGGGACTAAATACACTCAGTGGGTTAACTGGCTGCTTGAAGGAGTATCTAGGAGCGTTCGCGAACGCTTTCTCACTTGTAGGCACAGTACTAGTAGAACGAGCCCCGGGTTCATGAAATCAGACAATTGGTTAGGAACATGAAATTCGGAGGTTGTTCCTCCAATAACAAAAACCACACAAGGCAGGCATCATATTACCGGATGTTGATTTTGAGTCGTGAAGAAATGGTTGGGGGTGGGATATATCACGCGTGAGTGATTATATCCCCAAGACTTCAGCAGAGACGATCCAAAGGGAAAGGATTTAGACAAAATGGCCATCGCAGACATTGATCACATTCCGGGGGCGCTAGCCTTAGTAAGGAGAAAGAAGAAACGCAGAATATGTTAATAGCAAAACCCTCACTTACCACACTATATTCACGCCCTATCCTAGTCATTCAACCAAATACCGATCCCTTCCAAAATCGAAGGCATGAATTAGCTAAGCTGGAGTTAGCCATCCTCACACACCCTCTAATGAAAACCGCAGTTCATATTACCAGACAGTTTTGACCCGGCGCGTGAGGGACCGGCACGCAAAACACCTTACTGGAGGGTAATAGTTTACCGACTGCCGAGAATGATATTGTGTTGAGTGTAATAGAGCTTCAGAGAAGACATAAAGTAGATAATAGGGCTTTATTTCCCGATGAAGTGTGAATAGCCGGGTGTAATACAAGGTGAGGGAATCTGATCTGTTGGCTTTGAGTTCTGGAGGGGGTGTGGAAGGTGGTGAGCTCTGGATATACTCCGCGAGTAGGGAGATATAGAATTATCACACTTCCTATGGCGAAAAGCGCTGGTGCAGTAGGATGTGTTGGGGGTATCTTGGTTATATGTGAGAGCCATTTGTCTGGACTTGTGCTGAACTAAGCACTGTATCTTTACTGTGGATAGGTTTCCCATAGGGGGTTCTGGGGCTTGCGGTAAGAGTCCTTTGCTTAAGTGGGAGTACTGAGGTGATAGGACCGATGCGGAATTAATGCAAGTGCTCTGTAAGGATAGTAATGGCATACGAGATCCACGGCAGATTGATGGATATTGAAGCCAGCATTTCGACGGCCCTCCTTCGTATAATACCGGATTCGTCATGTGGTGGATTCGGAAATATGACTCAATATAGAAGGGTACAGTACAGCCCTTCTTGCGAGCCGGACCAGCTGTGTTCCGACATCGCGGTGTCCGAACGTCTTCATTATGCCTTGTAATTCTACAGCTCCTCTATTCGCTATCCCCAGTCATCAGTTAATTCCCTCTTATACCGCCCCTCTCATACCCCAGCCATACAGTAAGGAACGACCCTCATGCCTCGAGTGATTCTTTATGAGCGACTCTTCGTTACCTTGCTAAGTATAATTGTAAAAGCAATTTTTTGCAAAACTCTGAATACAGTTTACATGGCTATATACACTCTTTTGGTTACCAGCCAGCCCACTGCGCCGGCACCTCAAGGAATTGTGCGGGGCTTCTAGCGCTGGTTAGATGCGGGGTATGGCTATCCAGTGGGGGAGAGCTCCACGAAAGAGGGTGATCTGGTACGGGTGTGCAGACTGAGCAGCCAAAACCAAGGTGAAAAGTGCAGAGTATACCAATACGTGCCCGCAACAGAAAAGAGCCCCGAAGGCGGGGAGAGCGCAGGAAAGCTCTGGAAAGATTTCCCCTTATGGGAGGGAGAGAATTGGTGGATTTAGTGAGGCTAGCCCAGCGGATTGGCTATAGGGGATGCCGGGGGGTCTCCGGTGCCTATTGTACTAGAAGCCCTGGGAAAGAGCCCAATTCATGGCATTCCTGTTGATGTTAGTCATTGTATTTTTTCCCTTTGCGGACGATCCAAGTGAATAGCTTTACCGTTGTGTCTTCTCCCCAGATAATCCGAGGACAGAGGATATGTGTTATTAATGGTCCCCTTCCTTCTCTTCACAATACCCCGAGCTCGTTGAGAGGGGTTCCGGCTTTGGCTAGTTACAGAAAGAGAATTTACCCTGTTGAACGGAAGTGGTGGATGGAACTTCGTTGTATCTCACAGGTGTGAGCGAGCTGTTCAAATACAGGAGCAAACACAGTGTGAGATCACAATCTCCTCTGACCCTTAGGTCTACAAACCCTCAACATCACCGTCCCCCATCTCCACAATACCATCAGCGTTGCTGCCCGTACACACGCAACACACAACATACCCAGAGTATTGATGGAGGATCACTTACCTCCTACTACGCCCCTCCCTTGAACATAAATCTTTTCCTAATAAGTACTAGAATATGCAAGCCAAAATTTCCCACCTTAGAGACCTAATCTGTATCTAATCCTTTCTTTCTCTCTTTCTTTTATCCTTAACCAATTCCATTCGCAAACAACAAGGCGCCCCGCGCGCACCGGGTGGGATAGAAGGAGGAAAGAAAGAAAACAAGAGAGCAAAAAGCACAGCCAACAAGAGCCAAAGGAGACTTGCTTTTAATCCTCCTTATTTACAGATTGGCGGCGGGCTTACGGCAAAGGTCCTAGGCCAGCTTAAAGCCAAGGCGGCAGATGAGAGGGAGTAGAGTAAAGTAAAATGCTCTCGTCTCTCTCAATCTCTCGAGATACCTCTGGCTGTACTATATCTCGGATATTAAACTAAACTTTTACATAACAACCGGAGCAGACGGAGAGGGCGAACTATCATCGCCACAATAATTCTATTTCTCTACAAAGTGCTCAGAAAGAAGAGTGTGTATTCCTTTCCAGCGCCAAATTACCATCACGAAATAGTGCCGTTAGTCGGTACCGGGTGCCTAATTGCTGAGAAACCGGTCATTGCTAATGTTTATAGCGGAGGTTGGGAGTTCGGCTTCCCTCCGGGGGGTGGATGTACCGTAAACATATTGGAGAAGGAAAAATGTAAGCCCCGAAGAACCCCCTTTTTGCATCAGGATTGCCGAGCTTTTTCCCCTAATATGACTCCCGAATTCCGGGGCGGTTTCATCAATGACGGTTGAGTATATCAAGGATAGAAATCCTCCATTCACTTTGGTTTGTTGCTCTCAATATCCTGGACGGCGAACTCGGGCCATTAATGCTAGTACTATTATGAGTGATGCCAAATGCCCCCGAGCTTGGAAGAGCTTAGACACACTCCTTTAACAGGAACCTCGAAAAAAATCAATTAATTATACCAATAATCGAAAGAAAACTCCTAGAACAGGTTTCAATAACCTCGGGTATCTGTGCTTACACAACCCCTGGGTATGCGCAGCAGCGTAGAATAAGTTAGAAGCAGTCCTAAGTAAATATTGCGGTAGAAAGTAGCACCTTAAGGTAAACTTATTTGCAATAACCAAAGTCAGTAGCTAACACACTCTATAAAGGAGGGATCCGCTCAGCATTTTCGGGCAAAGTATTCAAAACATAGCTAATCACTCGTGCTTGTCAAGAGCACAACTGCCAATGCCGTAATACAGTAGAATCCTTAGACTGCCGATACAAGGATCCCTTTGAGCCCTCAAACGCTTAGTCTATGTCTCTGTTCGTTTCCCATTAGTCCCGGCCAGGGCTCGGAGGCTCATCCCCCTCCCCCTTCATACCAATACGGTTATTCTTGCTCTTCTTGTTCGTTTCCCTTAATCCTTTACAGATGTTTCGTCAAAGGCGGTGTCTGGAAATGCGATATCTGCAACACCACATTTACAAAGGGCCGATCCATATCTTCACTGTCGTTCCCCATCAGAATAAGTCGCCACAGAGTAGTCACCATCGAGTCCCGCTACCTTTCTTCCGCTATGAGCTATAGTGCATTGATACACCGACCTGTCCGCTGGTGCCGAGAGATCGGGCAGTGTGTCGTCTAGATTATATCCCGCACATTATCATTTGGCTACCATGTGATGATGATGCAGTGATAAAATATTGGACAGTCATAGCCTATTATTCCTTCTGTAGCCTCCCCATCAGCTCCCAAATTGGTACTGCTGAATCTGAGATCCCACAGCCTTCATGAGCATCTATTAGTATTCCATATTCCTTGAAAGCAGTGGCGACAATTACCCACATGACAACCTCTCAATTCGATGATCTCGGACTTTAGACCGATAGCCGCGATTCCCCGATCCCCGTGCATTACCCATCCCTCGCGAGAGCATTGGGAAGACTGATTCAGACTCTATCTCAAGTCTTATATTAGGAATATTGTAAGTTAATTACAATTCAAAGATCAACAAACTACAGACGGTGGGCCCACAGCAGAGTTCTTCGGCACTAAGGGGACAAGTGCGGTGACACAGCTCATTGTCACTGGTGAATTTTGCACCAGAAATGTTATTTTTTTTGCCACTTTAGATGGCAACGGCCTACCACCTAATTATTACAAAATCCTGCAAGAAGACTTATTGCGAGAAACACGTTGAAATCTTGAGTGCTTCCATGTAGACTGGGGTTGCGTGCAAACACTTGAAATTAGCACTTTTCTTAAGAACCTCTTTCTATGGGAGCACACGAATTTCCGGCTCTTACCCTGAATTTAGAACCCCTCAGGACAGAATTGCCCGCACTAGACAAACCCCAGCACAATTGACAGAACAGAGCTCAGAGTTTGGATCCTTAGATTACAAGCCCCTTGTAGATACGGTTATATAATACTGTAATTCATGAGAGGGCTTACATGGAAAATGTAATGTCAGAATGGCATCTCATTTTTTCAGCGTTTTGGTGCGGCTTTTTTCTGCTGCTACTGGATACAGTATTGTACTCGTACAGTACAATGACCGATCCGTGACGAACGATGTCCAAGAACTTCTGCCCCCAGGTTATATCTCCTCACAATTACCGTACCAGGCACAATATCTCTCAGCCGCCTAAATCAGTCAGACGACACCGCACGCACTCCATCAGCCCGATCACATCAGTCCATTCCCCACGAAAGAGAAAACCACCAAAACTCAGGCTAATATCCCCAACTCCACAAGAACCCCCATTTTATCCCACCGACCACACAACCCCCACTGCCATAGCATGAAAGTCACAACCTCCCACCTGCCTTCTAATGCCGGTATGATACCATAATGGAAAAATCGCCGAATCCCTGAACGCGCAGACCCAACAATTTCGACAGAGCTCCCGTACCATCCCGCAACCATTCAACGTGAACGATAGGAAAGTGCATCCTGAGACAAACCAAGCAGCGAAAAGAAGAAAAGAAATACAAGAAAAAACCAAAAAGTCCTATATTTCCCCCCTTGTCTTGCATGACGCAGGATCAACCTGTCAACGAATGATCTACACTAACCCGCTAATCTTACGCCGAGCTCGAAAAGGGCATACCTCCGACCTGAAAAGTTCTCTTACAACGTTTACTTCCTATTATTACATTGGTCACTCACAATTCGCCAGTACATAGCGCATTTCATTCCACGATAGGACGCTGCACAATGAATGGATGGTTGGTGGCGTTTACTGTGTCTGACGAACCCCTTTTTCTTTTTTCTTTTCATTATTATGCATACCTCTTAAGATGACTCGGAGGCGGGAACGAATAGGGTTTTGGTAAGCGAGGGGTTTTGCGCGGTGGGTGGGGGATGGGATAATATAGGGAGGTAGGATAAAGTCTTTATGATCCGAACAACTCTTGACAGGTAGGGTTCAACGGTTCAACTAAGGGTGAAGAGAAACTGAGTGAGCGGGTTACACTTGTAGATTCAAGACACCTGCCAAACCAGAAAGAGCCAATTTGATGTCACTAAGGCTTTCAGAAGCAAGCGGAACGACAGCTGCGGGACTCAAGATTCTCCTGTGAATCTAACCCTCCACCCTCTCCCCACCCTGATTTGAGATCTGCTCCAAGGGCTATCTAAACCATCATAGGTATTCATAAGGTCGAGGGAGGAGAGAGGAGGCCGGTGTTGGCAACTAGGTAGCAGACATAGTGTCATATCACAGATGGGTAAACTAGGTTTTTAGGTTTCCCCCGTTGTCGGGGATTGGGCGCGTGGCATTGGTTTGTTTAGGCGAGTGATTTGGCATGATGGCTCGCGATGGAATGCCAGCCAGGTATTCCGGACGATATGGGTACCGCACACCACAGCATGATTCACGCGCCGAGGGAGGGAGCCCTGGCCGGAAGGCAAACCATTCTTCCACGGATGTATTTTCGGGAAATACTCGTACCGTACCGGTACAGTAAATCCTCACCGGCACAAGATGGGGGCCATTCCCTCCCTCCAAGGCAATACGTTGTGCTTCCAATGGATTTTTTTCCGGCACCTGCCACCCACTTTACGATACGCTTACGACACCCACCCCAACTACGATACCATAATTGACAGGTGGAGATGCCAAATCACAATAAATGGACAGCTCCCTCTATCGTTTCCGACTGCGGTGCTCGTGCTACAGCCACCCAGCTTCATGGTACCCGCCAACGAGCTGTCATAAAAGATAGAGGAGAACCACCCCTACCCTGTCCAGCGCAAGCATCACCTCAAAGCCAGGTGACCAAAAAAGACCAGATGGTAGTCAGACAAAGTGCAGCAGTCGAGTCCAGAAAAGGATCACGGTAAATCAGGCAGCCAATCCAGGTAAGGAGACGAGAGGCCACGCACGCAGATTGTCCGGGTGCTTGTTGAAAAAAAAATGAAAAAAGTGAAACGGGAGAGTCATCCAGATGCAACGGTTGCGGTATATGGCAGATAGCCAACGGAGAGAGACCAGGGTATAAAACGTATCCTAATAGAAAGAACCCCGCGCGAGTGAGCGCTCAAAAAGGAGCCCCCATCATATAATCCTCGTGCATGCGAGGGGAAATATGATACCCGCACACTTCACCCATGGGGATGGTGCACTCGTACTACAGTCATACCATAGCTAGCTCGCTCGGAGAAGGGGCACGAACCGGCGGCATTGGAATGGGTAACAATTGCTTAAAACTGCTAGGCTCCGGAGATTAGGTTCGAGCCCCGGCCGGGATCGATTCGGAAAGGGTAACACATGTGGGGTTGGTTGGTTGGAGAGGTGGCGGAAGGACGGAAGGGTGGATGGATAGATGGATGGCTAAACATAGTAGGTTTTTTGTTAGCTAGGTAAGCAAAACAGATACGAGCACCCGTACCGCGCTACCGGTACATCGGCCATGCGGTCCCGGACGCTCTCCGGAAGCCCGAGCTTCAAGGGGAGTAGGGGTCGAAGATTAGCACTGTACTAGTGCTCTTGCAAGGAGGGAAGATACTATGAGCACTAAGGATCGATCCTTGATAGGACGAGAGATTTCCAATTTAAACCCAGATCAAGTGCAAGAGAAGCTCCAACTTTCTCGCAGCTCAAAGGCCGCTTCGTTTAACCCCCGCTGTTAGTGTCCTCAGGCACAATAAACCTGCCTTTATAAAAGAGGTTAGCATTATAGAGAAGTACTAGACCAGTACTATAAGCTAACTTTATCCCTTGTCACTTACCGCAACTCAGAAATGCAGCGAAATTATTATATACGCAGATAAGGCAATTGCGTTACATTTACTCGTAAGTGATTGTACCACGATAGGTTAATAGGGTGAAGGCAAAGAAGCGGAAAGAAAAGTTTTAAACGGAAGACAACAATCAAGCCAAGTTTAACTCACGTTTATAGGCTTTGAACAAAAAAAGTAACCATTTAAAATTCCCAATCCTGCCTTCCCACCTTTTTTCATTCCAAGGCATAGGCTATTTGTGCGGGTACCGGTACCTTACCTGCGCAAGTACAGTACTCGTACACAAGGCCGTTCGGCTACCGTAAGCCCATGATCCATGAAGCCCAAACAACTGTGGGGTGGCACTGAAAACCTCAAATAGCCATCCATCTCCACGGCGCAGCTCAGGGAGAAAGCTACCTGTAGTAATTCTTTGCTACCCCTGCGCGGAGCATGGTAGTAACGATTGCACGATTACAAGTACAGGTAGGTTGGTCTCCTTCCCCTCTTTCCTCCCTTCCTGAATCCGCTCGGACAAGTTGCAGAAGTAGGCCTTCTTTTTTTTCTTTTTTCCTCGTATAATGCTGTAGGACACATGCTTTTTCAGTCTTTCCGAAGCACTGAGGGGTAGACTATTTCTTTGTATCTAGGCTTGGAACCTTTCCCCGTTTTCTGTGGTCCTTTGATTCTTATAGATTCTTCTCGTATTCGTATAGGTAGAGGACTGCACAGGGGAGCCAGTTTGATAGGGTAGAGATACCATGCTGGTGGTCACAACACCCACGATATAAACCCAGTCATAGTGGATATGTCAAGGTGGAAATTGTAATCAGAATACTTACAAAACCGGGTGTGGGTGTGTGTAACAGTTGGAACTGACAGGAAGATCTCAGAAGCCAGCTACTACTATAGCTTCCTCATCGACCGACCTCGTGGAGTCCTCAAGCTTCAATATCCCACAAAGAGAGAGAGAGAGAGACCACTACACATACCCAAACAAATAAAACAGTGATAAAAGCCGCAATCAGCTTATCACTAGAGAGGCGGCCCATGAGCTGAAGTAGCATGGGAACCAAGACTCAGAAGNGGGGTGGAAAAATAAAGTATCCAGAGCACTTGCGTTTTAGCCCTTGGTCGGATAGAACAATTGATAGCCCAACAATCACCATCCAAGTCTAGCCCAAGTTCCTAAGCCTAGGGCATACAAGCCACTGTCAGCAACGCAGTTGCAAGCACAAATTAACGCATAGGACACTAATGCCCAATAAGTTTGTTCTGTATAGCACTGCGGATAGAGTCCTCGGAGGGAAGAAGGATGAAGGGGGGCCAGCCTCCCAAAGACCGTGATGCCAGCTGAAAACGACGAGGAAAGGTGAGAAGGGAAAAGGGAAGTTGGAAAGCACAATCACTTCCGGCTATACAAAGGGCGCCTCCATTTCCTTTCTTTCCGCTAGGCCCTCAAGTCCGATTGTGGAGGTGGAAGAATAATCATCAATGGCAAGGTTATAGCGCGCTCAATGCGTACTAGTCAAATGAGCGCCATCTGATAACAGGGAGGGAAAAAGTTTCAACCCCGGGGAAATTCCACCATCAAGCTACGAGCAGAAGGCGAAAGCAACCTCCCCCTCTCCAGATCAGAGACACCATAGAGTGAAATGGGTACCGGCACTGGCCCAAGGCCAACTCATAACCCTAAGTATAGAAAAGCGTCAGAGCGAAAAGGCCCGAATAAGGAAAGTAGTCACAAAGGAAAAAACGAGGTCCGAAAGTGCAATCCACTTCACGCAAGACTGCCGCACCAGTGCAAGTTAAACTCAAATATTAAAATATCCATAGTCTTACTACCGGTAGACCGACATAGCCGAATCCAGTAGTGATGTTCGAGCATGCAGCGCTACAAAGTACAGTACAAGTACAAGTAACAGTACCGGTATGTTTTCAATCTCGGAAAATTGCGCGGCTCTGCCACACAGATACCATACATAGCTGTAAAAGCTGAAGGGAGTAGAGAATTTAACACATCTTTTTTGAATGACAGGATAGTCACCCGGAAAACAAATTGAAATGACGGCATGTGAGCAATCAACTGGTTTGAATTAGCTCAAAAAAGTTCATCCGGGACTCCCCTCCCCTCCGGTCCCCGACCAAAGACCGAAAGTTGGAATGGTTGCTTCGGTAAGAATGAATAAGTCGTACGATTCAACGGCGTTTGCGCAAGCGGTTCGAAAGCGGAAACCTGCATTTCATGAGAAGTCCTAGCTAATCCTACACTTTTTTGAAAGATAAAACACGGGGGATCTTTGCCCATATTTGTCCGACAGTTACAGGTACAGTACTGCACATGCTAAGGATGGGGAAGGGACACGTATGGACGGGTGTCAGGCGCAACCTCGTTTCTGACCACTCCCAGAATAACGTTAAGGGAAAGCTTTTACCTCCCAGTATACGCTCTAGCTCGAAAGTCTCCTCAGAGGAGCGGGATGGGCCGTCATAACTCGAAAAACGGAGGATCCAGGAAATCCGAGTGAGAATGTGTGATCTTAACCAATCCCCACTGGAGAGAAACGTGCCAGAGAAAACCTATCAAGGAAGCAAGGAAAGGGGGGAAAAGAGAGGAAAAGGGGTAAAAAAGGAAAAGAGAGAAAAGAAGAGAAATTTCTTGTTCTTGATAGTTTCTGGATGCTGTAAGGAGCTGATGGCTATTGCAAGAATACTGTAACTAAATTTACCTCCCTCCTTGACAATTGGTATTACTACACTGTACGACTCGGTAAGATCAACCACCCCGTAGAAGGTAGCCTACTGTGGCCTTCAGGCCGAGCACATACCGATACGGTATATAGACCTCTCGGCTTCAGCCCGGTGGAACCACATTCTCTCTTAAAGTTCAACCCATTTGCAGTTCGGATCTTTTTCCCTCCGAAAGAATTACACATGTGCCTCCTGCTCGAGTGCCCGAGTTACATACAGATATATGATACCGTAAAAACGCAGCCAAGTCTACAGCTGCACACAAGCTCAAGTCCTCCAGCCGCCATATCCCAAACCCGCTCGCTCATTCGTTTGTGGCATCAGTGGTCCACAAACGACCAAAATAGCAAGAAAAAGGAAGAGCAAACGCTCCCTCAGATCCAGACTGAGACCAAGACTTGCTTTTCGTTCACCACACCCTCGCAATCTTGTGAGCTAGGTTGGTCTTACAGCGCCCGGTATCTGCCCCCCCTTGGTCTCCGCTCAGAGGGGTACAAGGAGAAAAGGACAATATTCTTCCCATCTCAATCTATGATAGGCAGCTTTTGCAACACAGCAGACAGGGCATCAAGGGTCAGTGCAACAGCAATGTCTTACAACAGATTCTAGTGTCCAACCGTATCGCATCAAAACCTCCTTAGCTTTCCTTGAGCGCGGGGCTCAGCCTTGTTTTTTTTTTTTCTTTGGACAACTCCTGCAACCAGTTCTTGGGAACGTGTGTTCATACAGCCTCCGGTCGAAAAAATCGGGAAACGTGGAAAGGCCTTCAGGGGTTTTTATTGGAGTATTCAGTGGGCTCGAGCCAATTGAACAACCGTGTTTCCGACTTCTCATTTCCACATTTCCCGATCTTTTCGACCAGAGGCTGTACACTAAAGCATTGTACTAGTAGACTCCGACCATGTGCCGGTATTGTATCGGCAAAGATTCAGTTAATAGGGTTAGAAGAGAAAAGCTTGAGCAATAAGGATAACTGTGCAAGTACTATACCGGTACTTGTACAAGTATGCTTCTGCTTCCTTGAAGTTACCTACACATTTACTGTACTCGAGTAGCACCCCTCCTAGGCCTACCGAACAAGCGCTGATCTAACCCCCCGATCTCCCAATCTCCCTATCGCAATATTCCTTTGGATTGAACCCCCTGTTTGGATGGGAAGCATCACACTTGTCACTCGAATGGTGTCCGATCGTGGGTTTAAGTTTTTTTTCCCAGCAACAAGCCGTGCACTGGCTCCCAGACCGTGTCGGCGGCGGGGCCTGGGGACGTTGCGTTGGTGCGATTGGCATCATGGAGAACAACCCCTCGCAAGTGCTCGGGTATGGAGGCGGGTGATGAGAATGACAGGGGCCCGACAAGTCAAAGCTTCCTGTCCTCTAGGCACTACTCCTACTGTTCCAAGTTAAATCATCTCACCTGCCACAGTACTGAAGGCTTGGGTCCCAAAACCCCTGTCTGCATCATCACTTACGAGTACCTCCAGCGCAAATACCGGTACAGTATTCATACCGCGCCGCACAAGGAGTATCAAGGAATAGTGCGCGAAAATTCAGAAAAAAAATAAACTAAAACCTGAGGAAGATATTCGTCTGCAGCATATTAACATCAACAGGACAGTGTCCGATGCTAGGTGCCCGGTGAACCCTGCGGGCCGAGTCACGCATTCCGATATGTTTGAGAATCCAAGATATCATACTACACGTACAGCACATATTTGTTATGTTTAGTCTTCTTACGTTTATTTTTGGCTGAGATAAACTCCCCGGCCACTTTTTTACCTTGCTCGTTATAACGCCACACCCTAGGAATAAATACAAGTACCGGTAATCCCGACCAACTTAAGCGCTGGGAATGACTTACCGGTACCACCCTGCGACATACACGTGTAGTAGAATGTCCCAGTTTTTCGAAACATGGGAAAAAAAGGAAGAAAGAAGTGGAGTCCGCCACAAATCCCCACGCATCAAAACACCAAGGAAATTTGGCAATGTGGGCTTCCCAGCGAAACGAAGCTCTAGACAGTTCGTCAAATCCAACGCCCAACGTCTCCCTTACGGGGCAAGAGAGAGGAGAACAACCCTTATTTCAACGACATCTCACCCACCCCACAGGCCCCTCTTCTCCTAACATTTACCCAAGAACAAAAACCCGAAACTTGGTTGTTGGTTTTCTTCGCTTCTCTTCTTTCCCTTCCTATCTCGTGCGTATATGGGATAGGCTACGGGATTCACACTTTGAACGTTATACACAAAAAGTTTTTTCTTTTTCCATAATTCCCCTCCCCTTCACTCCCCTTACCACATTTCCCACCCATCACGGCTCCGTCGGTACTATAGCCGCAACAAGGGAGATCCCTCCCCCCTCGCACGTTGTCTAACTGCCAGTTCCGTCAGCACGCGAGAACTCGAGTACAAAATTTAATATACCCGACTGGTGATCTGATATGTGCTGTGCCGGTACTCTCTTATTATAGAATATCCATGGCTTATCCGTATCACCGATAAAAAAGGAGGGCTCTCTTGTTCCTGCCCGTGCCGCCTACCGACACCAGACGCCCAGCAACACGGGAAGGAATATATGACTCCTTGGGTTACTGTCGTTCGATTCCATACCTGAAATGCTGCAGTTTGGGTCCCGGCTCTCGAGTAACCAGGTACAGTACATCCACCGGGACCCACCCACCCGCTCACTCATTTGGTTGGACGTCAATCCTCTTGCGGTATTGATATGCAATTCTAGAAGAGAAAACACTTGCCGGTTTTTTTTTTGTCCTGCAGCCCTCACCTCATATCGTGACCATTGTAATTCTCCATTCACGATCCCGATCCCGAACTGCTCGCACCTTGATATGCATCATGCCAATTAGTTGCGCTCGCACAAAACATAATATGATACCATACTTCATCTTCTATCATATTTCCCCACCCTGGAAATGCCCAAAACCCACTCTGGTACTGTTCTGTATTTCTTTTTCTGCTTAGCCGAGATTTCTCACACCATAGCTCCCCCTTACAGTCGCACCCCGCTATCCCAGATTGCCAAAATCCGAAGAACCCGTTCGGTAGAGCGAGTGATCGGGATAACATGTTAGGTTTCGGCAGATAAAGAAATTTAGACCCATAGGGATTTGCATGGACAACGAGGTACTCTAGTCTACCGTACCGGTATCTGGATTATCGAGATCTGGGACAGCGGGGCGTGACCGCGCTAACTCACGGGTCAACAGCTCATTCGATGCCAAGTGAGAAAAGAAACAAGTGGCGCACAGCCATCGCCCCCGTTCGAGCATCCCTGAGCGTCCAGACCACACACAGTACCACCTGAAACTCATGCTGCTTCCCTCATTTGGGGCTCGTCGGGAACCGACTCGATGGAGTACAGTACGGTACCCATACATCTTGCGTATGCTTAAAAACTGGAGAACCTAATCAGGAATTGAAAAAAAAAATGACATGAACGGGTAGCCACCGAAAAAGCTTCATTTTGTGGTTTGAACAAATATAATTAATTATGCACGACACTTCCAGTGCCCCGACGCTAAAAAAAAAACACAAAATCCGGTATCTTTACAAAATACAAAAGAAACCAGATGGGGTAAAGTGGGGAAAGGAAATGAGGAGGAGTACCCTACCGGTGTTTGGAGGAGGGGAATAGAAACCGGACTAGAGAACCAACCTCGGGTTGAACTCGTTTCCGATATGAGGCGCATTGCGGGACCCTTGTTCGATCTTGCCCGAACGGCCGAAACCATGGACCACAATTAATAGTGCCTAATCAGGTCCCATCAAGGCATGATACAAGTACCGGCATCATCCAGTACCGGAACAGTGGGCGAGTCAAGTCAACGATAATGAGTACTCGGGTTGTTGGCTGATGGTATCATACTGCAGGTTATCCTCATGATCGTTAGGGCATTGGGTTAGCTACAAGCAGAGCTTGGCAGTTATGTATTTCCCGCCTTTATAGCTTGGTCCGTAGCTGGGAAATACAGATAATCTCTCTCCACTCACACACACAACGGTGCTTACACGGGCTTGCACATACCATCATGAGACGTTAGAGAATGGGTTTATGTATGTGCGAGCTTGGCGAAAAGAAGAAACGGACACCCCCCCCCCCGATCCCATTTGGAGTAACCAATACCCCCGATGCCCACTGCCGAAACAATGGCAACTGCCTGATTTTCCGGGTTTCGACATATACTGTATCATACCTAGAGGTGCACAAGTATCGGTGGCGGACGCGCGTTCTATATTTTGTTATCATGATGTACAGTACAAGAAGTGCAATGACCAGGGTGTTGTATATGCAATTCTAGCTTTCACTTTGACCTATGTTGCTTAATGATCGTAATGAACTCGACCTCGATACCGGAAGCATAATTACATGCACACTATACCCACTGCGTCAATAGGAAGGTATATGCATTTATATACCTTGAGGAAAGCCTTGACTAGCACCGTATTTTTCCGGCGGGGGATTCTTGGGGCACTAACTTGTATCGTGCGTGGGAGTTTGTCGTGCCTTCGATCTCCCATTCCTTCCTCGCAAACAGAGACAGGCAGGGAGGAACGGTTTTTCCAGTGAATCGTTACACCAGATATTCGAACGAAGCCAGTGCGCTACAGCACCAGCGGAACGTACGTTACAAGTACAGTGGCGTGCCGTACAAAAATGTCCCTGGATTGGACGAAAAAGGACTTTGAGACTCCCCATTTCAAAAAATAGTACTCGAGTACATATAACAAGCTCAGCACACCCTTGAAGAGACATACCAGTACTAGTACGGCATTCGCCAAAAATCTCCTATTACACCAGAGCGGCTACAAGAAATCTGTAACAGATCGTAACTGGTTGCAAGAGTACCGTGATGGATACATGTGCAAACCCTTTACACTTTATAACCACACTTCTTAGACTATCTCAAGTCTGTGTCGGTCGGCGTTTTGTGTAGATCAACATGCATAACAGCACGATGAGAATCCGTTATACACCGAAAACCCGGCATTTGCCGGATATTAACTCAGCGTTACCACCCACGTTCTAGGTCTTGTGAAGTTGTGTTGTGCATTGGTTGAAAGGAATAGCATGTAATAATCGTGGGGATAAGGGTTTCCGGTGGCACGGGCCAACGTATCGGCTAAGGCAGCAGTAAAAAATAGAAAATAGAGAGAAGGGATAAAGAACAGAGATAGAAGAGAAAGGTGAGGGAAGAGAAAAAATAAATTCCCTCTTCGCTGTTAATATCATACTGTACGAGTACCATAGCACAAGTACTGCGCTCGAGTACACAAGATCACCGAGCCCCTGCACGGTAAATCAGCATTATTAACCGGAAACAAAAAGTTCCGGCTTCTTAGACCAAACAGGCACGTACGTTCTCGTACAGATGCTGCAGTTACTTCAGCTCACCGGTTTCGCACCATTGGACCATCATGTACTTGCATCCATCCTTAAGTTAAGGTACCCGAGTACCTACACGAATGCTCCCCAGTTTCATTTAGCCAGAGGTAAAAAGGGAAATGCAAAAAAAAAAAAGTGGCACTGGGCAACCAGAAAGTGTCCTTGCTTCAGACAGGCTTACAGTACCGGTACTGGGGCCCGAGTACCGTACTAAGTTAGTACAGTACTGTACTGTACTTGCTCTATCCATGAGTAAGTACTTTTGTTTAAGGCCCGAGCAAGCCCTACAGGCACCATATATGGGTGTGAGCATGGCTTGCGAGTTGTAACAAAAATGAAGAAAAAAGCTGTGATACTAAAATAAGAGAGGAGGTTCGGTTTGGGTGGCGCAATTGTCGGGAAGCGGTGTTTTTTCTTCTTTCTTCTTTTCTCCCTAACGTTCCACACGAGACTGAAATTAAAGGTGGATGGTACAAGTGCCCCTCCTTGCCCTAATTGCTTGGTTTTCCAGAGGATGCTTTTCTTGTTTCCCTCGGGAGATCTTGGAGTAGAGTTGTGACATGTGGCTGATGTTGCCGTTGGGCATCTGTAACGTCGGGCTGGGAGGGGATGCAGGACCAGCGGGGAATTTTCGGTAACTGAAGTGCAGTTATGGGCGCCGTGGAGTACGAGTACTCGGGTGCAAGGGTATTTCGCGTCCAGTTACACAAGTCTTCCTCCCCCGGTCAACATTACCCTTATAGTCATCCTCTCAAGATCACAACATACTCTTATTGCATGTGTTCTACACACCTCCACCAATGCAAGCAGGAAAACCATGAAGCAAAAAGGAATTCAAGAGCTAAATCCAGAAGGTGCTTGACATCAAGAAATGACATGTGATAAGCATCTTCAAGTCATTACACTTCATGATCATGTCAGATGGAATTGGTTCCAAATAGGATGTCACTTAAATATTCATTGATGAACATGTAAAAGGGTGCATATATGTTTATTCTTAGAGAGGTCATAGAAGCTAATCAGGTGTTAATAGATATACAAACAGGCCAAAGAATTTGGTATTTCCTCAAATGCTCTTTGATCTAGGTGTCCACCAACTTTTAACAATAGTAAGAAGCAACAATTGGAGAACTTCGTGATATATGATTCTCAAATATTGCAACTTAGCTGAGATGCAATTTGTTTGGAAATGGGCTATGCATGTAGCCTATTAATAGTCAGAAGGGCAATAGAGTCAGTAGGTTACTGTAACATGTTTGGGTGGGCCCTAGTCACGTAGCGGTATGATAGGAGCAGATGGCTTCTTGTGTAACTGGTACAGGTACTAGGTTGTTTTATGTTTGGTTTCACAGTATCGTTTGATACTTGTATTATTACGTGTGCTAGTGGTTGATACACACATTGTTTTATGTTTGGTTTCACAGTATCGTTTGATACTTGTAGTGTTTCGTCTGCTATCGATTGATACAAACATTGTTTTGAATATCGCTCATACTGGAGATAAGCAATATGCTGTATTTAAAGACTGCTGATTCCGGGAGTGGAAACAGCAGACTTCGACAGACAGTATTCTTAATATACTTGGTTGAACGGTTACTTCTTTGATCTCCTATTACACCCGATTCGAAGCCTCCTTTAGTTAGCAGCACTCGCTTCTTGTTAATCAAGAAGCCATCTGCTCCTATCGTACCGCTACGTGACTAGGGCCTGGCCCGAACAAGTTACATTTTTTTAGCCTCAGCAAGTGGTGAGAAACCTGCCTGGACCTGGTCTGATCAACCAACAAAGTGTCCAACAACGAAGCTAGCAGTGGGAAGTGGCAGAACCAAGGAAGGTTCGGCTCCGCCAATACGGCACAATTGGGTCACTGGAGACTCGAAGTGGGAAGCAGGTCCCATGACGAGCTCTTACCGAGAAAAGACAACCAAAGAAACCAAAAGGGCCGAAGAGCAACTTCTCAATTGATGAAGCAGAAAGACAACTAGCGCGAGACTTGGCCAAGCAGACCTTTAGTGAATCGACCGACGAATTAGAAAAGGCAGCAACCAGCCTTCCTGGGCTATTTCCACCCAGCCCGAGTAAAGGAAAGGCACCGGCGCAATCACCAAGGAAAGACGGTGTACCTGTCGGGACACCTAAGAAGGAAGACAACGACGAAGAAGCATCAGATCAGTCGGTAGTAAAGCAGCCACCAGACGAATTCCGCAGCAATTCTCCAGAAAGCGTGTCAGACAACAGCTCCAGTAACGAGCAGTCCGAGCACAAAATATCTGAAGGTGAATCCGCCCGGCTGCCCGAACAGGGCCTAAAATCAAACTTCCGCTGCCACCCTCGTTCTCAGGCGAGAAGGATGATTTAAGACCTGAAGCATTTGACTGATGGGTAATAACCACTTCTCAATACCTGGCCTTGTACAGAGTGGAAAAAACCAAAGAAGGAAGCGGAGCGTATTTTGGAAGCTTCTGTACCAGAAAAGTAGAGAAAGCATACTACCAAGCAATGAACCACTATGAGAGTGGGGAAAAAAGTTCCGAGGAACAACTCTGATAAAATACCTGAGAGAGAGATTCCAATCCTCACGAAACACGGAAGAACTATACAAAAGGTTCAAGGATATCCAGCAAGTACGAAATGGCAAAACAGAAAGAATAACCTTGGTCGTGACAGATCTTTTAATGCATCATGGACGATTGGTGACCGGGACGGTATTACAGTACACGTTGCGACAAAGACTGTATGAAGCAATGCACCCCAGACTGCACCAGGAGGTAGAACCCATGGAAGAAGAAGGAGACTCGTTTGACAAGATAGTAAAATGGGCTGAACGAAAGGACGGTATCCTGTATGAAACAGGGGTTTACCAAATCCATATACCACAGCAGAAGAACAGCAAAGGAGCATCATTGCAGGACAGTGCAAAAAAGGATAGACCATACCGCAAGGATTTGAAACACAAGAAAGATAAGAAGCAGAAACGACGCGATGATGGCACATATTTCAAATTCGAGAAGAAAGGGCACTGTGCAAAAGACTGCTATGCCAAAAAGGGAAAAGGAAAATCAACTAAGCGAGAAACAAGTACGAACCACATGAAAGCAACCAAATATGACGAAGTGGAAATTAAGTTGGTGGAAATGGAAAGCCTCCGAACGCAACCAACACTGGCAATCAGGCCCCGTGACGCTCTGGAAGGAACGATTCAAATAGAAGGCCACCCAGCAAAGGTACTATTCGACACGGGAACAATGGGCTGTGACATAGTTAGCGCCACCTTTATCTCTACCCATGGAATCCCAATGGAGCCTCTACCCCAACCAACCACAGTCAGTATGGCCATGAAAGGCTCCCGCTTCTCAAGCCATAAAAAGTGTGGTCTCATGGTGGGAATCGGAAAAAAGAAATGGACAAATCAGGAGATGTTAGTAAGAAATCTCACGAAATATGACACTCTCATAGGAATGCCATTCCTAAAAAGACATAATGCTCTTATCAGGTGTAGGGATACCGCAGTGCAATTTCCTGATGGCAAACTACATGTGCTATGCAAACCAACAAGCGGGGAATTCCGAGCTGCGGTGTCAGACACCACCGCAACAACGTTGTTAGAAGAATACAAGGATGTATTCTGGGACAAGGTCCCTGAAACGCTACCCCCTGTACGTAAGATTAGCCACCACATTCGGCTTAAAGATCCAAGTGACCTACGTAACCAATGAACATACTCGATTCCGGAAGCCTACAAGGAGAAACTCATGAATGGGATAAACGAGAAATTACGGGCTGGAGTTATCGTATGACAGGAAGTTCCTGGAGTGGTATCTATGTTTGTACAACCCAAGTCAGATGGAAGGATCCGCCCCCTGGTAGACCTGAAAATCTGAAACGACAACACAATCATAGATAGTACATAGATTCCAAACCAACAGCAGATCCTTAACCGAATAGGACAAGTGAAATTCAGGAGTAAGATTGATCTATGTGACGCATACTTCTAAACACGAGTGGACAAAGACAGCGTTAAGCCCAATTTGTTTAAAACCCCCTTTAAAGGATTTGTCAGCAAAGTAACGCTGCAAGGAGACATGAATGCACCTGCAACCTTTATGCGGATAATGGAAGACCTCCTAAGCGAATTTCTACATCATTTTGTATAGGTATACATTGATGATATTCTCATATTCTCAGATACGTCAGAAGAACACGAGAAACACATACGCCAGGTATGTGATTGACTCAGAAAGGAAAAATTCTATGCAAGCAAGAAGAAATCAGTACTATCCGCAGATAAGGTAGAGGTACTAGGACACATAGTGGATAACGAGGGGATCCATGCCTCTCCCCAGAGAATATCAAGCATTGCAGGCTGGGAAACACGTAACAAGAAGAAATTGCAACGTTTTCTAGGAATAGAGAACTATGCGACTCAGTTCCTCCTACACCATGCTATCTTGACGGCACTGCTAACAGACCTGATGGGAAATACGCGATTCGTATGGACGACCACCCATCAGACCGTATTCGAGATGGTAACAAAGCGAATTATCGATCACAAAGTCATGCGACCAATAGATATATGAAGCAAGGAACCAATATGGTTAATCACGGACATCTCAGATATAGGAATTGGAACATGGGTGAGACAAGGACCCACATATGGGATGGCTCGAGCAGCCACGTTATATAGCAGGAAGTTCACCAACGCACAGTTGAATTATGGAACTACCGATAAAGAGGCCTTAGCAATAGTGGAAGCGCTTAATCGGTTCCACAATGTACTAAGGGGAAATTCCTTTACAATAGTTACAGACCACCAACCCTTAACACACCTACAAACAGCCAAGAACCTGAGCAGAAAGCAAGTTAGATGGCTGAGTGCCTTGGGAAAACATGATGCAAAGATAGTCTATGTACCAGGAAGTATAAACTATTTAGCTGATGCCCTTTTCTGGATATAAGAGAGAGGATCAGACTTGAATCCACTCGATGTCCATGATCATACAAAGGAAGCAAGCAACATCTCGGATAACACAGTCTACGAGCAAGAATGAAACATGATGGAACCTGAAGGGGATATCTCCCCTACCTCCCCTCCTTACTCATACACTGAGTACTCTAACAAGGCTCCTGTACCCTCCGACAGCCCTTGCGAAATAACTACAGGAAATAATTGGGGCGACCAGTGTACCCTGCGAAAAACGCTACCCGAAAAACTCCAATACAGCACGCTACACTACTCGCACCGTTATGTGGATCATTGCCCATATTATCAGACAGAGATCAAATTCACAAACAACCACCCTAGACGAAAGAGGAAGCCAACCCTTCAACCTCTTAGTGAAGGACCAAGCCCCCTAAGTACAGACATCGACCTGAGCCCTGCGGAGTCCCCCAAAATCAATGACTGGAAATGGCAACAAACGATTGGCGGGAGACCAGATAGTGCTGGGGAAGGGCCATCCACCCTTGCCCAGCCAACGCCCAGGTCTTATGCAATCCCGGCACTACCAAACCCGGAAGCTCTGGCTTTCTATATGCCACAACCAGATAGTCCGCCACCGGTTGAACGAGGGGAACCAATGGAGGACATTACCTATGAGACAATAGGGGGATTCCAGATGCCAGGACCTCATAGCCCACCACCTATTAGGAGAGAAGAACAACTAGAAAGCCTAACAAATGAAACGATAGTTTCAGTTCTACCCACAACAATCAGTGAATATCGACGCGGACTTGACGATGTCTTGGAAAACAGTGAGGAGGAAGACCTACCTGAGACAACCAGAGGAAGCGAGATAGAAGATGAATGCGACACCTTACAAAGAGTCAATGAAATGATCGGAACGTTCCAAGCATATAAGGTTGGAGCATACCAGCGAGAACCAATTTGGAAAAAAGTCAATAAGAATATGGACTCCACAGGAGATTTGTCCTCCTACAAGATTGCAAACAGAATGCTGTATGCAAGACCCAGATACGGGAAAGACTGCCTGTATATCCCAAAAGGCCCCATATATACAAATATGACATTAAGGGTGTATGTCATTAGCGAAATCCATGACAAAGTCAACCACGGTGTTGAACGAAACTTACGATACGCTACCGAATACCTATTTTGGCCTGAAATGTAAAAGGACTTCAGAGCGTATGTGGTCCAATGCCACACATGCCAGATAAACAAGGATCCTACAAAGTTATCAGAAGGAAAGGCTCAAACAATTACCCTGCCATCAGATATCTGCGAATCAATAGCCATTGATTTTGCGGGACAATTCCACAATTTATAGTGATACAATACAATCCTAGTTACGATGGATAGGTTTTCGGGATTCACGTGGCTTGTACCTACAACTAAGCAAGTAACGGCAATAACAACCTGGCAACTTCTACGCAACAAAACATTTATACCCCATGGCTACCCAACATCGCTAGTAAGCGATACTGACCCACGATTTGAGTCACATGTGTGGAGACAGCAGTGTCGATCGCTAGACATTGAGCATATCAAGGCGGCACCAGGCCACCATGGAACGAATGGACAAGTCGAAAGGAAAATGCGAGAATTACGGACCGCTCTTCGAAATCTAGTCAATGCAAGACAAAACAATTGGTTTGATGCTATACCAGAAATGGCAGCATACCTAAATGCAGGATGGTCAGAAACCCTCGGTATGTCATTATGGAAAGTTATTTTTGGAAAGAACTACCCACTACTCCCCCTAGCGAATATCAAGAAGTCACCAGTACCGGCCGCCAACGAATTACTGAACAGACACCAAGCAATCCGAAACACAGCATTTAATGCTATCAAATTAGCGCGATTTAGGAGCACAACAACAGCAGCAAAACAGCGCAGACACCATACACCGATAGAGAAAGGTAACCTGTTATTGGTTTATGGTAGCCTTTTTGCAACGGAATTGGGGCAAAGCAAGAAACTGCAACTGCGCTGGTGAGGACCGTTCAAGATAATTGAATATGATGACCACACGCAAAATTACAGGGTAGAAATGGACGGCAGAATATACAGAAACTGGCAAGCGATATTCCATGCATCTACCATGAAACAATACCTCCCTAATGACAACACCACCTTCTCCGGAAGAAGCAACGCAAAGCCGTCTCCAATCACGGGAAACGAAAAACCAGAATGGGAAGTGGAGGTTATATGAGACCACCGGAAGCGCTATGATCGCGACCAGTTTCTGGGCCAATGGACAGGGTATCCAGAAACTGAAAACAGCTGGGAACCCCTCGAAGGATTAGAAAATACGATGGAACTAGTAAACCAATGGTGGGAGGACAATGAACCAGGAGACAAGCTACCTCCTACAATAAACCACGTAACCATAGCATGGAGCCCAACCCTGCCAGAAAGACAACACCCCCGCCCAGATACAGATGAAAAGACACAAGATAGATTTTGGTCAGCCCATTTTGAGAGCGATTTCGAAAGCAGCGAAGATGAAAATCGGGTTATGGAAGATGAAGCAGCATACCTAGCTCGGCTGGCCGAGGCTGAGTACTGGGAATAACAAGAAAAAGAAACACACTATCCAACAGTCTTACGATGTCAAACCATGAGCAAGTTACTTGGAGACTGCGCCATCAGCTAACGGGACTGTTGGTGAAGCGTGATATTATCCCTAGACGATACCTTACACACCGATTATTCATACATATTTGCAACAAGATGCCTAGATATAACAACCGAGTCAACGGAAAGGTTGTGGGGTGAAACAGTGGCTGACATATTCCGCTTTGGAAGCAGATGTTACCTGAGCACAGAAAAATGTGAGATGTGCATAGAGACGGAAGAAACCGAAATTAAGTATGACCCACCTTCTCCTGAACAACTAAGCGAGGCTGATACCTAAGCGAGGCCAACACTGAGACATAAATATCAGCTGCCATCTCTCAAAACTGCTCCGAAGAGGAAAAACCAGACTACAGGACCTCCAAAACAGTAGAAAATCTTTGCCCTCTTACAAACCTTTACCCTACCACAAACTTTGCCTTAACTGAGAAATTCCGACCTACGAAGAAATAAGCATCAAGGGACGACACATTATTGTGGATGAACTACTATGCAGTGGAACCATTCTACTGGAGGCATACTGGAAATTTTTTTACGTCAACTACTGCGACGATTGCGGGCGGATCAATATTGAAACAGAGGACTGGCAAGACCGGGCAGTCCGAAACCACATCGACCTACCACACTACAAAGAGTCAGGTTGCTTTGTGTGCGAAGCACCCTGCCAGGAGTGCTTGGAGAGATGGTTGGAGGGAATGGAATAGATGTTGCAGGACGACATAAGATTGTTGCAAGATAGCGATGACGATAAGGATGGGTCCTATGGGGACTTTTAGGAGAATAGTAGGTTTACCGACCATTAGGATTTCATTAGGTTATTTTATTGGGTGAAATTGTTATTTTATTTCGGGAGTGTAACCGGTACGGGTACTAGGTTGTTTTATGTTTGGTTTCACAGTATCGTTTGATACTAGTATTGTTTCGTGTGCTATTGGTTGATACAAACATTGTTTTATGTTTGGTTTCACAGTATCGTTTGATACTTGTATTGTTTCATGTGCTATCGGTTGATACACACATTGTTTTATGTTTGGTTTCACAGTATCATTTGATACTTGTATTGTTTCGTGTACTATTGGTTGATATACAAAGTGTTTTGGAATATTGCTCATATTGGAGATAAGCGATATGCTGTATTTAAAGACTGCTGATTCCCGCAGTGGAAACAGCAGACTTCGACAGACAGTATTCTTAACATACTTGGTTGAACGGTTACTTCTTTGATCTCCTATTACACCCTGTTCGAAGCCTCCTTTAGTTAGCAGTCCTCGTGTCTTGTTGATCCAGAAGCCATCTGCTCCTATCGTACCGCTACGTGACTAGGGCCTGGCCTGAACACGTTACATATTGACCAACAAGAAGTGAGCGCTGCTTACTAAAGGAGTCTTCGAATGGGATGTAATAGGAGATCAAAGAAGTAACCGCTCAACCAAGTATATTAAGAATACTGTCTGTCGAAGTCTGCTCTTTCCATCGCAGAAATCAGCGGTCTTTAAATACAGCATATCGCTTACCTCCAGTATGACCAATATTCCAAAACTTTGTGTGTATCAACCGGTAGCACATGAAATAATACAAGTATCAGACGATATTGTGAAACCAAACATAAAACATTTTGTGTATTAACCGATAGTACATGAAACAATACAAGTATCAAACGATACTGTGAAATCAAACATAAAACATAATCTAGTACCCGTACTGGTTACAGTTACTATGAGCTAGTACGAAGAAAAAAATTGGTAATATATCTAGCAAACTCCTCTTTACATGTTATATGGGCCCAGGAACATCTGAACTGGATATATAATAATTGGTTCCGCATTCTTTAGACTAATGAGTCTACCTTTTCTACCTCTGGTTTTTCAAACCAGCCTTGAGTAACAAGAAAAGCAAGTGAGGAATTTCATGCCAATTGTATTGACCAAATAGTTGAGTCAGGACAGGAATTGCAGATGATCTGGGGTGCTTTCTGTGGAACCACCAGGTCTAAGCTTATCTTTATTCCTCAGAAGGCTAAGGTAGATTCTGTCTTATATGTGGAGAAAGTTATGTATTCACACCTTATGCCCTTCTGGCATTATTGTTGTGAGAACTATAGATAGGTAACTATTATAGAAGAGGGCATGCCTGGTCACAAGGGATATGCGACTTACTATCAGAACCTTAGCCAACTAGAATCTACATGATGGCCAGTCCAATCACCTGACTTGACCTTGATTAAGGCATTATGGTTGGATATGGAGAATAAGTTGGGAGAAACTTGGGGCAGAATTGGAGATATTCCGATACTAGAATGGGCTCTTAATACTGTTTGGAATTCAATTCCAATTGAAAGACTAGAAAGCCTGATTAGAACTATACCAGATTGCCTATAAGCTGTTATTGATCCTGAAGGAGGACTAACCCAATATTAATTCCTGTAATATAGTTCATACATAGACTTTTTCTTTCTACCAATTGTACTTATAGAATATCACTCATAGCACTACACCATTTGAACATAGACCTGACTTTTGTTCAACACCAAAACTTACTCACCTGCTATCTCTTGGATTTCCTAGACAGGTTTAGTCTACATACAAATGCCACATCTTCTTTTGGCAGTGGACCTGACTTATGCTTACCCCCGAGTACAGTACTTACTGTACTGGTACTATGCTCCAACTTTGTACTTTGCCTGGCTGACTGGTGGTATAGTGTCGTCGGCGATACCAGGTGCACAGTACCTATCATACTACTTGTAGTGTTTACTCGGACTATTAACATGGGAGTGTATATAGTACTGGAGTTAACCTCATAGACGTTAGAGTTCTGAGTTGGGAAGACGTGACAAGCGGCAGCTTGGCACACATATGTATTTCTCCTTAGTTAGCAGCGGCGGCGTAGCTGGGAAATACAAGAAGCAAGTTCCTTTCTCACGACATGTAACCGGTATGGGTACTAGGTTGGTTTATGTTTGGTTTCACAGTATCCTTTGATACTTGTATTGTTTCGTATACTATCGACTGATACACACATTGTTTTATGTTTGGTTTCACAGTATCGCTTGATACTTGTATTGTTTCGTGTGCTATTGGTTGATACACACCTTGTTTTGCAATATCGCTCATACTGGGGATAAGCGATATGCTGTATTTAAAGACCACAGATTTCCACGATGGAAACAGCAGACTTTGACAGACAGTATTCTTAAAATATACTTAGTTGAACGGTTACTTCTTTGATCTCCTATTACACCCTGTTCGAAGCCTCCTTTAGCAAGCAGCGCTCGCTTCGTGTTGACCACAAAGCCATCTGCTCCTATCGTACCGCTATGTGACTAGGGCCTGGTCCAAATACATGACATTTTTTTAATCTCAGCAAGTGGTTAAGAAACCTGCAGGGACCTGGTCTGATCAACCTACGAAAAGTCCAACAGCGAAGCTAGCATCAGGGAGCGGCAGAACCATGAAAGGTTCAGCTCCGCCAACATGACACCATTGAGTCACTGGAGACTTGAAGTGGGAAGCAGGTCCCACGAGAAGGCCTTACCAAGAAAAGGCAACCCAAGAAACTAAAAGGGCCAAAGAGTGAATTCTCGATCGACGAAGCAGAACGAGAACTAGTATGAGACTTGGCCAAGCAGACCTTTAGTGAATCAACTGACGAATTAGCAAGGGCAGCAACTAGCCTTACTGGCCTATTTCCCCTCAGCCCCAGCCAAGGAAAGGCACTGGCGCAACCACCGAAGAAAGATAGGATACCTGTCAGGACACCTAAGAAGGAACAAGATGACGAAGAAGCTTCAGATCACTCGGTAGTAAGGCAGCCACCAGACGAACCCCCCGGTGACTCGCCAGAAAGCTCGTCAGACAACAGCTCGAGTAACGAAGAGTCCGAATACAATATGTCCGAAGGTGAATCCGCCAGGCCGCGCGGCCCAGGGGCCGGGCAAACAGGACCTAAAATCAAACTTCCGCCGCCACCTTCCTTCTCGGGCGAAAATGACAACTTAAAACCTGAAGTATTTGACTAAGAGGTTATAACAACTTCTCAATACCTTGCCCTACATGGAGTGGACAAAACCAAGGAAGGAAGCGGAGCATACTGCGGAAGCTTCTGCACCGGACAAGTAGTGGAAGCATACCACCAATCAAGGAACCACTATGAGTGTGGGGACAAGATCCGAGGAATGACCCTGATAAAGTACTTGAGAGAGAGATTCCAATCCTCGTGAAACATGGAAGAACTATACAAAAGGTTCAAGGATATCCAGCAAGTACGTAAAGGCAAAACAGAAAGAATAACCCTGGTCACGACGGACCTCTTGATGTATAATGGATGATTGCCTACCAGGACTGGGTCTCAGTATACACTGCGACAAAGGTTGTATCAAGCAAGGCATCCCAGACTACGACAGAAGGTAGAACCCATGGAAGAGGAGGGTGATACCTTTGATAAGATAGTCAAGCAGTCCGAACGGAAGAACGCTATCCTGTATGAGAGAGGAGTTTACCAGACCAATGTACCGCAGCAAAAGAACAGTAAAGGATCATTATCGCGGGATAATACGAAAAAGGATAAACCATACTGCAAGGATTGCAAGCACAAGAAAGACAAGAAGCAGAAACAACGCAAGGAAGGCACATGTTTCGAATGCAGGAAAAAGGGGCACTAAGCAAAGGATTGCTATTCCAAAAAGGGAAAAGGAAAGGCCGCTAAACAAGAGGCTAGCACAAACCACATGGAAGCAACCAAATATGACGAAGTGGAAATTAACTCAGTGGGAATGGAAAGCCTGCGAATGCAACCAAGGTTGGCAATCAGGCCCCGTGACTCTCTTGAAGGAACGATTCACATAGAAGGTCACCCAGCAAAGGTACTATTCGATACAGGAACAATCGGCTGCGACATAATTAGCGCCACCTTTATCTCTAACCATGGCATCCCTACGGAGCCTCTACCCCAACCAACAACAGTCAATATGGCGATGAAAGGATCCCGCTCTTCAAGCCACAAGAAATGTGGACTGACCATAAAAAACGAGAAAAAGAAATGGACAAAACAGGAGATGTTGGTAGGGAACTTGGCAAAGTACGACGCCCTGATTGGAATGCCATTCCTGAAAAGACATAATACTCCTATCACGTGTGGGGATACAGCAGTGGAATTTCCCGATGACAAACTACGTGTGCTATGCAAACCAACCAGCGGGGAATTCCGAGCCGCTGGATCAGACGCCACCACGAAAACATTGTTGGAAGAATACAAGGATGTATTCCTGGAGAAGGTCCCTAAAATGCTACCCCCAGTGCGTAAGATTAGCTACCACATTCGGCTAAAAGATCCAACTGGCCTACGAAACCAACCAACATACTCGATCCCAGAAGCCTGCGGAGAAAAACTCATGGACTGGATAAATGAGAAATTACGAAGTGGAGTAATTGTACAACAGGAGGTTCCCGGAACGGCACCTATGTTTGTACAACCCAAATCAGACGGAAGGATCCGCCCCCTGGTGGACCTGAAAGTAAGGAACGATAACACGATCATGGATAGTCCATTGATTCCATACCAACAGCAGATCCTTAACCGAATAGGACGAGCAAAATTCAGGAGTAAGATCGACCTAAGCGACGCATATTTCCAAACACGAGTGGACAAGGACAGTGTTAAGTTCAACTCATTTAAATCCCCGTTCAGAGGATTTGGGAGCAAAGTAATGCTCCCAGGAGACATGAATGCACCAGCAACATTGATGCGGATAATGGAGGACCTCCTAAGCGAATATTTACATCATTCTGTATGGATATACATTGATGACATTCTCATATTTTCAGACACATCAGAGGAACACGAACAACACATACGCCAAGTATGTGAGTGATTCAGAAAAGCAAAATTCTATACGAGCAAAAGGAAGTCAGTACTTTTTGTGGAAAACTGGAAGTATTAGGACACATAGTGGACAACGAGGAGATCCATGCCTCCCCTCAGAAAATATCATCCATTGCAGAATGGGAAACACGGAAAAACAGGAAGGAATTGCAACAATTCCTGGGAATAGTGAATTATGTGGCCCAGTTTCTCCCACACCATGCTACATTGACAGCACCGTTAACCGACTAAACAGGAAATGCTGAATTGGTATGGACAACGACCCACCAGACCGCATTTGATATGGTCCGAAAGCAAATTATCGATCACGAAGTCATGCGACCAATAGACATACGCAGCGAGGAACCAATTTGGTTGGTTACAGAGGCCTCAGATTTAGTAGTTTGAGCATGGGTGGGACATGGACCCACTTATAAGACGGTACGACCAGCCACGTTATGCAGCAGAAAGTTCCCCAACGCTCAAATAAACTATGGGACCACCGATAAAGAGGCTTTAGCAATAGTGGAAGCGCTTAATCGGTTCGACAATGTACTAATGGGAAACTCCTTCATGATAGTCACAGACCACCAACCCTTAACACACCTGCGAACAGCAAAGAACCCTAGCAGGAAGCAGGTGAGATGGTTAAGTGCCTTGGGAAAACACGACGCAAAAATAGTCTACACACCAGGAAGCAGGAACTATTTAGCTGACACCCTTTCCCGGGTATACGAGGGAGAATCAGACTTGAATCCACTCTATGTCCGCGATTATATGAAGGAATTGGATGACATCTCGCATAACACGGTCTACGAGCAAGAATCAAACACAATGGTGCCCACGCATGAGTTCTCTCCTACTTCCCCTCCTTTCCCCTATACTGAGTACCCCAACGAGGCCCCTGTACCACCCGAAAGCCCCTGCTCAATCACTGCAGGAAACGATTGGGGTGACCAGTGTATCCTGCAAAGTACGCCACCGGAAGATCTCCAATATAGCATGCTACACTACTCACACTGTTACATGGACCATTGTCCATGTCATCAAACCAAGATCAAATTCGTGAACAACCACCCTAGACGACGGGGAAGTTCGACCCCTTGCCCGCATGTTGAAGGACCAAGCCCTCCAAGTACAGAAATCGACCCACGCCCTCCGGAGTCCCCCGAAATTAATGACTGGGAATGGCAACAACCGATCAGTGGAAGACCGACTAGTGCGGGAGAATCGCCGTCCACCCTTGCCCAGCCGACCCCCAGATCCTATGCAATTCCGGTACTACTAAACCCCGAAGCCCCGGCATTCAAAATCCCAGAGCCAGAACCAATAGAAAACCTTACGGCCGCGACAATAGCGGCTTTCCGAATGCCAGCACCTGATAGCCCACCACCGATTAGACGAGCGGAACAGCTAGAAAGCCTTACCAATGAGACAATAGTCTCAGCAATGCCTCCGACGATAACAGAATACCAGCACGGGCTATATGATGTCTTGGAAGACAAAGAGGAGGAAGACCTACCTGAGACAACCAGAGGAAAAAAGATAGAAGACGAACGCGACACCTTACAAACAGTCAATGAAATGATCGGAACGTTCCGAGCACACATGGTAGCAGCATGCCGGAAAGAACCAACTTGGAACAAGGTAAATGAGAACATGGACTCCGCAGGAGACTTGTCCTCTTACAAGGTTGCAAACGGAATACTATACGCAAAAACCAGATACGGGGAAGACGGCCCGTATGTTCTGAAAGGCTCCGCATACAGAAATACGACGTCAAGAGAATATGTCATTAGCGAAATTCACAACAAAGGCCACCACAGTGTTGAACGAAATCTACGGTACGCAACTGAGTACCTATTTGGGCCTGAAATGCGGAAAGACTTTAGACCGTATGTAAACCAGTGCCACACATGCCAGGTCAATAAGGAGCCTACAAAATTGCCGGAAGGAAAGGCTCAGACAATTGCCCTGCCGTCGGAAATCTTCAAATCAATAGCCCTTGACTTTGCGGGAACCTTCCACAATTCATGGGGATACGACACGATCCTAGTTGCGATGGATAAGTTTTCAGGATTCATGTGGCTTATACCTACAACGAACTAAGTAACTGCAATAACAACCTGGGAACTTCTACGCAACAAAATATTTACACCCCATGGCTACCCAACATCTCTAGTAAGCGATGCGGACCCAAGGTTTGAGTCACATGTGTGGAGACAACAGTGTCCATCGTTAGGCATTGAGCATATCAAGGCGGCACCAGGCCATCATGAAACGAATGGACAGGTCGAGAGAAAAATTCGAGAATTGAAAACAGCTCTCCGAAACCTAGTCAACACCAGACAGAACAACTGGTTTGATGCCATACTGGAGACAGCAGCATACCTGAATGCAAGATGGTCAGAAACCCTCAGCATGTCACCATATAAAGCTATTTTTGGAAAAAACTACCCGCTACTTCGCCTAACGAACTTCAAGAACTCCGCAGTACCGGCTGCCGATGAATTGTTAAACAGGCACCAAGCAATCCGGAACGCGGCATTCAATGCGATTAAAAGGGCGTGATTTAGAAGCACGACAGCGGCAGCAGAACGACGCAGATACCATACACCGATAGGAAATGGCAACCTGTTACTGCTATACGGAGGTTTATTCGCAACAGAGTCAGGACGCAGCAAGAAATTGCAACCGCGCTGGCATGGACCATTCAAGATAATCAGATACGATGAGCATACACAAAATTACACAGTAGAAATGGATGGCAGAATGTACAGAAACCGAGAAGCGCCATTCCATGCATCCACCGTGAAAAAATACCGCCCTAACGATGATATCTCCTTCCCTGCCAGGAGCCACGCAAAACCACCCCCAATTGTGGTTAACAAGAAACCAGAATGTGAAGTGGAAACCATACGAGACCACAGAAGACGATATGACCGTGACCAATTTCTAGTGAAATGTGTGGGGTATCCGGAAACAGAAAATAGCTGGGAACCCCTTGAAGGATTGGAAAATGTGACGGAAATGGTTAATCAATGGTGGGAAGACAACAAACCGGAGGACGAGTTACCCCGTACGATAAACCATGTGACAGTGGCATGGAGCCCAACACTACCAGAAATCCAACACCTGCCCCTGGACATGGCCCAAGGGATACAGGACGGATTTTGGTCAGCCCACTTCAAGAGAGATTTCGAAAGCAGCGAAGATGAAAGTGGGTAATGGAAGATGAAGCGGCATACCTGGCCCGGCTGGCCGAGGCTGAGTACTGGCCATAGCGAAAGGAAAAAGCACACCATCCAACAGCCTTACAATGTCAAACTATGAGCAAGTGCCTTGGAGATTGTGCCATCAGCTAATGGGACTGTTAGTGAACTGTGATATTATCCCTAGACGATACCTTATACACCGACTATTCATACACATCTGCAACAAATGCTTAGAAATAACAACAGAATCGATGGGACGAATGTGGGGAGGATCAGTGTCAGATGTTTTCCGCTTCGGTAGCGGGTGCTACCTGAGTACAGAAAAATGTGATGGTTACATGGAGACGGAAGAAACTGAAATTAAGCAGCACCCCCCTTTTTCCTAAAAAACCTAAGCGGGGCCGACACCTAAGTGAGGCCAACACCTAAGC